>JAAVTZ010000819.1:0-26657 GCA_014898835.1 Fusarium lateritium | reverse complement strand
GAGAAGCGAGACGGCGATAACTGCGTCTGCAAGGAAGGGTTCGAGCCTCTCGGTCAAAGCTGTGTTGCCAAGTGTGGTACCAATGAGAAGCGAGACGGCGACAAATGTATTTGCAAGGACGACTTCGAGCCTGTTAAGGGTAGCTGTGTTGCCAAGTGCACTGGTGGTTCCACCCGTGGTACTGATGACAATTGTGCCTGCACCAAGCCTAACCAGGTCCTCTCCGACAACCAGTGCATCTGCAAGGAGGGTTACAAGAAGGGTATGACCGGATGCTGGAAGGACTGCGGTTCTTACGCCTACGACAAGAAGGGTGTCTGCACTTGCTACAACACTGGCAAGGACTACAAGGAGTCGGATAAATCCTGCACATGCCCTACTGACACTCGTTGGAACGGCAAGATGTGCGCTTCCAACTGTGGTTCTGACGCCTATTGGAGCAACACCGCCAAGGGCTGCGTCTGCAAGAAGGATGGCCAGACCTTCAACACCGACAAGAGCTGCACATGCCCCGACAAGGGTGTCTGGTCTGATGGTTCTTGCCACCAGGACTGCGGCAAGTTCGCTACTTGGTACAAGAAGTCTCAGAGCTGTGTCTGCGACAAGAAGGGTCAAACCTTCAACAAGGAGACCCTTGGCTGTAGCTGCGGCGCTGGCAAGGTCTGGAGCGGCAAGGAGTGCATCATTGACTGTGGTGACTACGCCTCTTGGAACACCAAGTCCCAGTCTTGCATCTGCGACAGGAACGGCCAGGTCTTCAAGGAGTCAGACCGCTCTTGCAATTGCCCCGACGGCAAGGTCTGGCAGAAGAACCAGTGTGTCCCTGACTGTGGCAGCGCTGCTTCATGGGATACCCGCGCCAGACAGTGTGTCTGCACCAACAGCCAGTTTGTATACTCCTCCACCCCTAAGACATGCGGCTGCCCTACTGGCAAGAAGCAGAGCGGAACAAAGTGTGTCAAGGACACAGTCTAAGCGATGATGAACTGAAGGTGCAATCTGGCACCAGACCAAACTGAACTGAACTCATGACGATTGATCATTCTTCTTCATTAACATTCATGTTATGTTTTTTTTCCTTTTTACATATATCCTTAGCTGTATACAGTCATTCTCTCTAATAAAGTTGTTTTTTTCGCCCACAATCTTTCACATCTTACTATCTTGCTTCAATGACTGTGATGTTTGTGACTCTCATACACCCTTTGCATCAGCATGATGCGCTTACTTGGGAACTCCCTCTTGGCTACTCGGAAGTTTCCTCTTCGCTTATGAGACTTCGGTATGCATTCGCTTGACTTGAGACTTTTCATTTTACAAGATTTCTCTCATTGTGTTTGATGCATACAAACAGGGCTTAGCCCGAGACATCCGGAGCTGAGAGTTGTTGTGGCCGGTCTGCCGGAGGCAAATGGTCCACTTTTATCGGAGTGCCCCCGGAGCCTTCGGCGATCCAGACCGAAGCTAATGAACGATCTCAAAACTAACAGGACAGATCCGAAGTACAGTCAAGTCCTAAAAAGACTTGCTGTGGGTCTTGAACTGACGTTGTGGTGTATTGCTTAAGCCATGTGTTCTCATTCTTATTTTACCACGATTGTCATCCAGGTTTGGTGAGTGACGCCAGGAACAAATATCAGCAACGAGCAGAAACTTATGTCAATAATGAATTAATAGTCAACCATAAGAATGAATATATCTAAGAACTTTTTCCATTATTCACAAACCTCCATAAGTCATTCCATATCTGCTAAGGCGACAGTTCGATGTCCAAGACCCCCGCCATGCTTAGTAGTTGTTCTTGGTAGCCAAGCCCCAGAAGTAAGCAGCCCACGCACCAAGAATAAGAACGATCACTGCAGAAAAGTTGATGAGACCCAGCTTACGGTGCCTCTCAGCATTTTCATTGCTCTCAAACTCATGCTTCTCAGCGTTGATGACAGCGCCATTTGCAACCCGCTTCTTCCTGCTCCACTGCAAGTGCCCGATAAGTTCAGTCATGTAGCCCAGAGCGATCATAATAGCGGCCACAACCACAGAGCCGGCCGCGAGAGTCGCGTACAGAACCGTGACATTGTCGTAGTTGTTATTATTGCGGTCCTGAATCACACCTGCGATAACGCCGACGATGATCGTCATACTGTTGTTGATGGCAATCTTGATCGCGTAACCCGATCCAAAGACCTCTTGATACCACATACTTGTGCGAATACTGTCAATGATGACCGTAGGACCGAAAGAGGTAGCGACAGCAAAGATGCCAAAGCTGGCTGCCGTTCCAGATACGCTTGGTCCCCAAGCCACCAGACACATGGACAAGAGCATTCCGAGACCGCATACAAGCATGATAGTGAGTCGTTGCCCAAACATGTCAATGAATATGCCCACCAGAGGCACGAAGAAGAATCCTAGGTATTGTGACATGGATGAGTACCAACCCGCTTTGACAGCCGAGATCTTGAATCGTTGCTCAGCCAGCTCAGTGCTGTTAGAGGCGAAGACGCTGGCCGTGGAAGTCTGGAAAAGAGAAAACAGACAGATCAACCAGAAAGACCACGGGAGATTCAACATCTTCTTGATCTCAAATTTCTTGTTGTTTTCGGTAAGCTTTTCTCCCGTGGCAGGGTCTCTTGTTCCGGCATATCTCTTCTCACACCAGCGTGTGAACCACCAGAAGAAGAGAGTCGCAACGTTGGTGAAGAGGTTCATGAACACGGCCATCCAATATGCCCAGCTGAAGTCACCCAAGTTCTTTGAAATAACGTTTGCAGTAGCTTTTCCGACGAAAGAGCCGATTTTTCCGATGCCGAGTTCGAATGCGAGAGTGGAAGCAAATCCGGAGGATGGCGGGAACCAGGATGAGAAAATCTTGTACTGGGCAACTTGTGTAGCAACATCGCCCAGCGCTTGTACAATGATTCCTCCGATCATGAATTTGTAGCTGCGAACTGTTGTTGCAGCTGCAACTAGAATCGCGCCAATGCTGAAGATGGCATTGCCCCAAAGCATGGTGCCTGATTGAGCTTGTTAGTATTGGTGATACTATAGGCATGGGCTGTGTCTACATACTAGCACCGCCATATCGGTCGGTCAAGATGCCGCTGACCAGAATGAGAGCTGTCTTGATAAAGTTCTCGCTCGAGTCGAGTATAGCATATTGCGTGTTGGAGATGTGAAGTTGCTGTGGTAGGAGATTGGTCAACATGCTGGAGACTTATGTAAACGCGCAACCGACTTACCTTCTTCAGGGTACTTTTGAGAGCTCCTGTCACACCACTACTCCAATGGCCACCGAAACCAATCATACTGACAACAACGACAGAAAGTATCTTCATACTCAGAGGCACAGGCTTCTTCTCGTTGTCTTCGGCCCCACTATCCGAGTGGCCGGCAACGGCAGAGACATTGGTTGAGTCATTCTCAAGAGCCTTGACATCCCTTGAGGACTCCATCTGCACAGATTGAGAATGTTTGAGTAGACTATGCAGAGAAACAAATTGTAGAATGAGATGCTTGGAAGAAGATTATCAGATCAAGACTGGCGATCAGCTCCTTTATCAGATCAATCTCTTGTGGGTCTGATCCAAAATTTGAACAAGGTTTACGAACCTTCAGCGACGAAGGCCCACTTAGATCCCCCACTTAGCGAAGAGCTCACGCGAGAGGACTGGAGAAGTACGGATCAAGGTAACATCCCATTTAACAGATGGACACCTAAAGGACCAAATATCTAATGATAAGTGGCACTCAATCATTGGAAAGATTGAATGAATAAGACAAAATAGTATACATTCTCCTAAGACACGTCCACCAGCCTCCAAGTCTCAATATTAGGTCAATATTGCCAATTATGAGAGATCTGGCTGTTAGGAAGTGACATGACGGATGAAAATCTGATAACTCGTGTTCCCCTTGACTCAAACCTCAAAATTACCGTCCGGTTGGTTGCAGCCTCCATCAAATCCCAAAGATGGTTAGCTTGACCGAACGGCCTGATATCGGAGCCAAGTTTAGTCAAGAATTTCTCACCGTGAGAAGCCAAGACCCACTAGAACAAGGGTTCAAAGCGTACGTTACGTACCGATAAAATACTCTAATTTTCTCTCACAGTGAAAAGCTAAGCCTCCTCCAAATACCCGTGCCTCTACTTTTCATCATTGTGGCAAGCTGAGATGGCGTGTTTATGCACCACAATCCGTCAACTGGCCGATGATGCCGATTCTCGGAAGGCCACGAGTCTTGCGTCCAACTTGAACAAACATCTCGAGGCCATTCGGACCATCCTGGCTGGGAATAAATCCCTCTCTCGGGAAGTTCGTTACCAGATTATTCCTAGCAACCATCGCACATCAAAGATTATATCCCTTCAATCAATTGATCTTGAACCGATCGGTCGATTGTACGACACATTTAAGGATGATACCACTGGCTTCTGGACATCTTCAGGTGACGCCCTGCACCAGGAGTTGCGCCGACGGATAGCTTGCATCACAATATTCTTGAGATCCAAACTCGACGAGAACGCATGGGTTTCTCGCGATGTCGCCAAAATTGCCCAAGGACGTAATCTATCAGAACTGCGGTATGCTGGCAGCAAGTATATCAAGATAGCACGGAGATTGGGTGGAATTGGCTCCATCTTCTGGCTTCCTCTGGAGATCCCGGCTTCGACGTGAGTATACAACACGAGGACATGATCTAGGCTCACGCATTCAAGGTATGAGAGGTATCTCAATATGGACGATAACGAAGCTTTTGATCATCTACAGAACCTTGGTTCTGAGGCTCCCGAATTGGATCACTTTGCGCAACGCCTGATCTCGGACCAGCTTGACGGCAGGTTGCCTTCTTACTCAGCCTAATACCATAAACTAACAGAAATCTAGATTCCTCACTTGTGTTGTCACATCATAACTTGATCTCAGAATACGGTGAATGCTTCCTACCTTCGGAACAAGGGCTCCTCCTCCTTCTTGGTCTAGGAGGCACTGAAGTTCCGATCGATTTACTGAAAAGTGTACGAATTCCTATGAGACGTTGGACAGATGGCGGAGAGATAAAAAGCATAACAGCTGCCGAGTTTGAGTTCCGTCCCGAGCTTATCTCGCTTTTGTCAAATGACATTCATCTTTCACAAGTCAGCCAACGTCCAGAAGTAACTCAGCATGCCCTGGAGGATGGTACACTCACATGGTCTATTCATCCCGATATGCAAAAGGATTTACTCGATCGCTTATCGCCGCAAACCATAGAAGATTGGACAACAACAGCACTCAGACTACTGTGCTTTGCTTGCCCTCTGTGCTATGAAGGAAAAGTCAATTGGTATAGTACGGCCCTGTTTCCACGTTCTGCTACATGCTGACGTATTTTTAGGCCACTGCCCATCAAAAAGGCCATTTGGAGTCTCCTAGACAAGATCACTGCCCAAAAGAGAATCCCGGCATCTCTCAGAACACACGCCATCGAAGCGCTTCTCTTCTTTTGTGAAAGAGACCTGTTTGCCATCCGCCGTGATGCGGTAGAACGAGCCAAGTCGTTACTGCGCAAGTCTATGTCATTTTACTTTCAGGCTTCAGTCACGCTTTTCGATAGTATCATATCTCGAATTGATGGTAACTTCGAGAGGTCAGATGCTGTGATACTAGAGTTCCTAGCAGCTAAACACGAAGGCCATACGCGATGCGATAATGCGTTGCGAGGAAGGCTCCATATTTCCCACATCGAGAATAAGATCCACCGATACGACAAGGATGTCGCTTCGACCATGTATACTTGGAAAGGGATCCATCCGCTTTCTACGTTCGAAGTTGAAGTTACACGAAGACTTCAGGGTACAGCAGCCAAGTTCTTCCACTCTATAGGGGACTTTCAAACTACGAAAGCGTCTTTGGAACAACATTTATGGCTGAATTCGACAATGCCGATACGACCCAACACACGACTGCTCATAGTTACCAGACTAGGCGAGATACACATCGAGCTGCACGAGCATGAAAAGGCACTTCAAATTCTCCAGCGAGAACTTGACGCCATGGTAGTCAAGAAGGGCCGTCCCTTTCGACGGTTATCAATGGCAATGGTAGAAGCTTACATAGGCCTTGGCGACCTCGATGCTGCAACACTGGTACTCCAACAGTTGACGAGCGTTGAGCCGCCCGAGCTAGACGATCTGAATGATCAAGTTCTTCGTATTCGCCGACTGATTCTCTCAGCACGTATCGAACACGAACGTCTCCATTTTGACGAAGCTCTACAAATTTGGCAGCTTACCCTTCAGACAATGCAGCAACTGTCTATCTTTAAATCTAGACATGGATGGACAGCGGCTATTATCTATTTGTCCATGGCTCATGCGCAGATAGCTATGGGTGATGTCGCCGGTGGTAGACAGTCGTGGGATGCGGCTGTGGAGATAGCTATGAGCGAGAGGTTCGAATATGTTTTCCCAGTTCTAGCAACTGTTTGGTTACAAAAGGTCGTAGGAGAGATTTATCAATCTCAAGGTTGGCCGCTGCGTGTGATGCTTCCGGGAGGGAAGTCAGATCTCACTTGGCTTTAATATGTATAGTAGAAATAGATAAGGGAGAATTTCTAGAGCTAAGAATAATACAACCTTGCCTTGAGAGTTTGTTAAAAAGTTCTCGCGTTTAGTTCTTCCCACCCTCAAAGCGATCTCGCACTGGGCATCCTCTCGTAGCCTTTTCAACTATTATTGCATTGCCTCCAGTTCGTTATAGTTTCTCTGCATCGGCCACGTCGGATCACTACACAAACATAATGAATCACTACCAGATTTTGTAGACCGATTCTTTCGACCTCCATATACTAAACTAAATGATACCGGGCCAGGCACCTTACAAGGGTTTTAGTATCTGTCTGCTACGTAGTAATAAAGTTCTTATAAGAGAGACCCACAGGCATGAGACACCGTTCTAGGTTCAGGGCATATGCGTACCGTCCTATGAAGATATGTTATCGCTGACTATGCATATTGTGGTGAATGAATCGTACCTCTTTGGGCTGGTAAACGTCCAACCACGCCGTTCGCCATGTATGTACGATATCTCCAGGGATGGATGGAATGCATCGCCGGTTCCTCTTTTCCAAATTCGGTGGCCAGGTTTATATACGATACCTTCGACAAACCCGTCCTCAGGTTCAAACTCTTTTGTCAAAGGAGTACACAAGATAAAGTTTTCCACATGATTGAAAGCCGACGGTGCACTACGAAGATCATCAATGTCGAGATTCGTGAACTTATCACAACCATTGTAAACCATGTAACCTTGTTTATGATAATTGATGCCGAAGTAAACGGTTGACCGGGCGGCAATCCAGATATTGATGCTAGTGAGATTTTGAAATTGACCAAGTTCCAGCCAGTGAAAGTTATACAAGCTTTGGAGATCATATAACTGGTTGCTTGGCAATGGTGCCAGATTGTCGATTTCGTATGCAAAGATTGGAGACAGGGATAGCTCAAAGCTTTTCGTGTATTTCAAGAAACCCGGAGGGCGGTTAATCATATCTGACTGTTCTGTATGTGGTTGGTGGACTGCGATGAATTTCAGCCAAGCAACACCGTCCGTGAACACGAAAGTGGTTGACTCGTAAATCGACTTGATACACTCTGATGACCTGAGATTAGGCTGTTAATTATGATAGGCAGAAACAAGCATGAGGTTTGGCCCGACATACAAAAGCTTACATGTCAGCAACATTGCCATGTAGGTGCTATACGTTCTATCATCATTCTGATTTCCTTTCTTCGAGAGCCTCGATTTTGTCAACTCCTTGGATTTGTTCCACACACGACTCAGTCTGCTCTTAGGTTTCGGAACTGGAGGTGGAATGTAGCCCCTCCGATGCAGGGCATCTTTCCAGCAAGGGTAACCCGAAGTACATTCAGTCTGTACTTCATCATCGCCATATACCTCTGCAAGACTTTCGCCACACTTCCAGTGGTTATGCCAAGGGGATGCAAGGCGCAACATATGAGGGGCGCTCATGAGCATCTCCCCCACTGCAACATTTTCCTGGACCCTCAGACATTCAAGGTCGACTTGCAGTTGATCTTCGGCTTGGAACTCAGTGATGCATGGCCAACGACAGAAGTGCTCTTTGGTGGTACCCTGCTGACTGTGCCAGATGATATGTTGTCGCAGTCCGCACGAGCGCCAAAGCTCGAGGTAAATAGCATCACGAATTTCGCGAGGAAGACGAGTGATGAAGGGAGACTTTGATTGAGGATTTGTAGACATGGTGATCGACGAGTGTGTGTCGATTGCAGCGGTTCGAAGCTATCAACAACGGGGGGCGCTTTCACACACGCGTTAATGATAAATTGATGATTGATTGACGGTGAGGTGCGAAGAGGGGCACGATGAATAAACAATGGTGTTGGTACAAGGATAACAATCCATCCGCCAGCCACAGCCCGCGCCACTCCGCATATCATGTTTCACGTAGCCTTCTATCAATCTGTACCTTGAAAGTTTGCTTGAGCCAATAACATATTTGTACAGGCCTGGTCAAGCAAGTGTTACGCTACGAGTATTTCTGATGGAGTTTAGTAAGTAGATAGTCTCAACGGTTCAAATTTACCACCAAAAAGTTAACTCAGCAACAGTTGTACCATAACAACCCCACGGCCTTTATAGTACTTGAACTCTTCTTCAACAAATCTTAGTAGACTTCTCTCTTAACATGCGTATTAATCTTAGAGTTTTGAATACTTCTTCAAATTATTGTAAATCGAAGCTATCTTAGAGATGTTAACGCAACACGGCTGCTGTTGTCAAGTGTCCAGGCTGTATTGTCTGTTTCGAAATAAGACGAAACCTAAGCGACACGTGACCAAGGAATCGGAAAATACTTTTGCCGGTCGGGAGGTTACATTTTTTCTTCCTTTTTCGTAAATGTCCTTGGGAGGGTCAAAATCTATCGTGCTATGAAATTTACCATGGCCAATTTCAAGCGTAATGCACAATCGCAACCAAAGCACGGGAAACCGTCAGTCAGCAGTGCATCCAAGGCACCAGTTGCACCACCAATCCGCCGTCCGGGATGGACTGGACCAGGCTATATACGGAAACCCGCCAAACAGACGCCTGCAGCAGTGAAGGAAGATAGCTCGACAGAACAGATCCAGAGTCTCTCTGTTAAACATCAACAATTCATCCTTGACACAATCAGAACTACATTTCCTGCCGTCGACGAATTCAATACATTGATACCAGTATTGCGCGAGGTCAGGGAAGCCCTCGAGCAAAAGGACTACTGCAAAGCATTCGGGACCGAAGAGTTCTTGGAGGCATATACAATCCGTTGGAGCCCCAGTAGAGCTCTGACAATTGCAAATGTGTTAGCTTGGATTTGTAGTGAGATGGGAGAGACTGCATGGGCCCAACAGTTCCTCCACAATGATGGGCAAAATCCATCGAAGATCATATGCATTGGACGAGGAGGATCCGATTTATTAGCGTGCGTGGCATTGCTGAAGCACTCTCATCAAAGCAAACTGGACGAAATTCTCCGGCTAGAGTCATCTTCTCCTGATGCGATACCGCAAGACATCTCACACCTCGACCCTGAGAACAACGACAGTGCTATGGTTGATCTCAACCTCATTGATAGGCACGATTGGTCAGGGATTGTCACAAAACTACAACATACTCTCACACATCCTCCTCCTCTCTCTAAATATGCGACAGCCAAGGCGCACGCTTCAAATATCCCTGCTATCCCATCTCGCGTCTTGAATCTAGCAGTCAACCAATCGGACATCCTCGAAAGCGAAAGTACAACTCTGCCTGCGATCATTGGGTCTAACCCGGCACTAATTACTCTCTTCTTTACGCTCCACGAACTCTACTCGATCTCAATATCTAAAACCACAGCTTTCTTATTGAGACTGACTTCGGCAGCACCTAGAGGAAGTCTATTGCTTATTGTAGATAGCCCCGGAGCTGGTGTGCCGCTACCTGATAGTAGCAACAAAGGACAAGAAAAGAAATACCCACTCGAGTGGTTACTTTACCAAGCTCTGCTACCGCCCAAGAGCAGGCCTTCCACTAGCACAAATTCAGAGGAGGAGGAAAAACCAGCATGGGCGAAACTTGTTGAAGGTGGCCATGAAAAGGAGTATAAGTTACCCGCAGGACTAAGATTTCCAGGGAGTCTAGAGAATACCAGGCTCCAGGTGCACCTACTGGAGCGTTTATAATAGATATGCCTATCTTATAGCTGTTATTCTGAAATTGAATTGGCCAACCATGCTCGGGTCGTTCCTCGTTCCGGCCCCCTAACCGTGTTGAAAAGTAATCGCTTTAGACTAAATAGTCACAAGACACTACGTTAGAGACACTAAGATGCAAGGCAGACAAAAAAGGGAATGCACGGCCTCGCTAGAAAGCAGAATATATGTTCCTAGATGACGAAAACAATGGAGGAAACAAAGGCACACACCACAGACCTTAGGATGCCATATCAGCACCGCTACTGACACCGTCACCTGTGAGTCGCTTATCGAACCCCCTGTCCATCTTCTTTATTATGGTTGACCCGTTTTTCTACAGCCGAGGTCACTGTCGTCAGCACCAGGACGGCCTGGAACACCGCCCAGATCACATCCACGACTACCACCACCGAATACGTCACTACCACCGTCTCGGCGCCTTCACCGCTATCCAGAACGATTCTATTTACCTGGTTAAGAAACGGGACGTGAAGGAGAAGGGTGAAGACATAGGTTTTCAGGCCAGCAAAAGCAAGATTTTAGTCTTGCTGTTGACTCTCAAGCGTACCATCATAGACACCAGCTTCCGCAGCATCTATTATCAGTTTCCGGATCGTCAAGTTCTGCATTTCGCTACCATGCATACGCTAGGTATGAGAAAAAATCGTTAGTATAGCAATAAATAGTATTCCACAGATACCATAGAGGACAGTCAGGACACCATCAATTTTCTGCAGCTGTTGTCATGCCGCGATACTCTTCACACCGTCGGAATCCTTAAGAAACGACGAGGTCAGTATTGGCAATCGGTGCTGGCGTCTTCCCTATCTTATTTCGTACCTGGCAAGACCAGAAAGAATCAGGATTCAAAGCGAATGTGGCTCTCCTGTTGTGTTCCTACACGCGACGTAAATTAACTTTGCGGGGGTGGAAACTTCCCCAGTGGGAGGGGAGTACCTAGGGTTCAAGGCAGGAGCATGCATCCATTATCTAACAACGTCATGTGGGGGATTATGGAGTTGGCTGGAATCCGGGCCAAAGGATGCATGATATCCTTTGGAGGGACGATGATGGATCGTGCCAGGTTCCCCGCATTTTCAGGCTAGCTTACTTGGAATTTAACTGCTAATGGAATGTCAGGGGAGACGATCCATAGCCGATTCGTTTGGTGCATGGATTGTCAGCTCTCGCGTAGCTTTTCGACCTGGCCTGCACCATGGTTCCAATCATTGGCGCAAGACGGCGTGAAAGGGAGATAATCGCTTGACCTTGATCCCGGGTCATGTCCGGAGCTCAAGAACCGAATGTCTTGACCTATACATCCATTAAATGCACGGAAGCTCTGTTTCTCTTTTCAGACGACGTCTGATCAGTATTCAACGAAGCCTTTCCCCCAGTTCTTTACTATATCTCCATTCTCTCTGAGCCACTTATCACTTACATCGTCAGTCATCGTTTCCAGTCAGTTACCTCCCATATCGAATCAAAGACCTATTAAGCGTTCGTCATGCTTTCTGGGTTGAGAAATAAACTTCGGCTTAGTCGTCCTTTCGTCCAGAACATTATTGTAGCCTGGTAAATACGCCCAATATTTGTTCCACTCGTTCTGACAAATAGGAGTATCCTCTTTTGCAATCCTGGGATCTACGGCGCAGTGACCGGCTTGGGAGCAGGCGGAGGGAAGCCTTCTTCGGTTACGGTTGCGAACAACGTCAATGCTATTCTATATGCTATATTCGCTGTTGTATCTCTTGGAGTCGGATGGGTGCTCAACACACTCAAACCCTAGTGGTGCCTTGCCATCGGCATCACTGGCTATCCACTCTATGTCGGCGGCCTGTGGTATTATGACCGCTCTGGTAACAGCTGGTTTGCTTATCTGGCCGGCGTTATGCTTGGAATATCAAGCGCCTTTCTTTGGACGGCCGCAGCTTACGTCCAATTCTCGTATGCCACTGAGCAGCGAAAAAGTCTGGTAAGTAGTACCAGACAATTCGTACTAACTCAATTCTGACAACCTGTGTAGTATATCTCCATTCAGTGGTCCATACGAGCTTTTGGAGCTACTATCGGAGCTATCATCGCATTTTGTGCCAACTTGCATCAATCCAAGGCCGTCGGTGTTTCCACCCCAGTATACGGAACATTCATTACGATCATGGCGGGTTCAGTGCTACTCGCAGTTTTTCTTATAATCGACCCAGCGAAGGTCAGGCGCCAAGACGGGAGCGGTATCGCTGTCTTCGACAAGCCTGTGCTGGTGAAAGACTTCCGAGGTCTGATAAAGACCCTAGTTGATCCTCGTTACCTGATTCTTTAGATTCCGATGATAAGCTGCGAAATGGCTCTAGGTCTCGTAAGCAGCGTAAATTGTAAGTCATGATGTTGTTTATTTATAACATTAGCTGAGGCGTTTTTAAGCCCGCTACTTCAATCTTCGTACCCGAGCTCTCAACAATCTCGCCTTCCATGCTATTCAGCTATTCGTTCCTATGCTTCTCGTGTCGATTCTTGATAACACACGGCTTAGCTCTCGGCGTTTGCGAGGGTATCTGGGTGTTGGTGCGATGGGCACAGTCACCGTTTGTGCTGCAGCGGGACTATTAGCCTGGGTAGAGGTCCAGAAGCTCGACCAGCTAACATCGCCCCCCGCTAGGGACTGGAAAGACTCTGAATGGAAATCTCTCTTCGTGGTCTATGCCCTCTTCGGATTCATCTACGCAGGCTTCCAGATGGTTACTGAATGGACTCTTTCTGCAACAACTAACGACCCAGAACAGCTGTCTAAAGTAGCAGGGATTTTCAAATTTTATAAGAGCCTTGGTATGTTCCTGTCGTTCATACTGGCGGCCCAAGGAGTTTCCTTCCGGATACAGTCCGCATTGCAACTCAGGTACTACTTCCATCGTTTCATCACTCTAGATAACTCTAATCGCATATCCTAGCTTATACGCCGCCGGTGTTATCTGCATCTTCTATATTCTTGCAGTCTATATAGCCGACACGAATTATTTCAATGAAACCAATGTCATTGTGCCTCGGAGGCTTGCACAAGACGGGGTTGAAATTCACACGAGTGGCATAGCTGATGAAACCGGTAAAGATGTCAAAGGTTAAAGAATTATACTTAGCATAAGAATATTACTTCTTAGCGGTCTTATAGCTATTTATACATTATTATCACGATTATTACTGCTTATTCTACCTTCTACCTGTTGGTCGCAGTCTCGCTCTTACCAGATTTCCACAAAATGTCTTTACGAAATTAGCTTGTTATGCTTCTCTCATCTTCTCGAAGGCAAAACATCTTTTACCGGCTTAGAACTAAGGTTCATAAGTCTCTCTTCGCGAATATCATCACTTTTAATAAATCTGTCCTTCCGCACGATTTCTGTCACCTTCCAACTTAGTAGAAAGATACTGACGATCTGCGGTCAATATTCAGTATCTGTGATGTGCTACTATGATCCAGTTCGTTGGGCTTGCAGGAATTGGAGATCACAAGAAGATTTCGCGAGTAACGTAATAAGGAGTACCGCATAAGCGAGAAGCGTGGACTGAAAATGGTGTACGACCGTCAAGATGAAGCGGTGAAGAAAACGATTTATTCGAGAGACATTTTTCCTTTAATCACACTAGTGTAATCTACGTTAGCTCTACTCAACACTTTTATAGCTGTCTGAGGCATCAGCTTAATCTGTGAGCCAGTCTCTCAGCCCGAGCTCCTTCAGCTTGCTCTATCATTGCACATGCGTCATTACATGCCTCGAGCAGCTGCACAACGCGCTATGTTCAACTCATAATATTGGTTGTGTTTTGGACATGGCACAAGCAGGGAACCTTTATGTAGGTTTCAATTCCACCGCGACAAGTTATGTAATGCATATTATTCACTTCATAAAATGGTTTGCAACACTCAGTGAAAAGTGTCTCGGTATCAAATTGTCTATTTGTCATGGCGGATTCAGCGGAGTAGAGTGCGAACCACTGCCAATGCCGTCTTTTATTATGTGCAGGCTGACCTAGACGTAAAGAGTTGAAAATCGAAGAAGTCTATAAGTACGAAACCTATCATTCTCCCATCTCCCCCCACCAATTATTCTTTCTCGTACTTAGTTCGTCTTGGAGGTTTGGCTGGATAGGTATCGCCAATGATATATGTTGACTTACACACACAAACACGTAATCTGATACTGTTCAACTTTTGATCGCACCTAACATGAGTTATATCCCTCTCAAGCAAAGCTAAACCGCCATTTGGAGGCATGGATCATTATTCTTAGACTCGTACTCTCTGACCTCGTTCTCCATAGTGCTTAATTACTAATACAAGATCATAGTCACCACAGAGGCTGCAGGTGGTATCGGTAAAGCAGCCGTCCTTGACCTAGCCACCGCTGTTGCAATCGTTACTTTAAACAATAACATGCAGACTTGATCCTGCTTGGGTCTCTTCATCAATCAATAGACAGAAGTTCGTACCTGTCACCGCCTAGCGCCATTTCTACTCGCTCCATGATGGCAAGTACCTTCAATTTCTTGCCGTCTACCGACGATTTGAATACCAACAGGAAGTCCATGCATAGCTGCAGCATCATAAAACCTGTAAGCTCCTTGTGCAATGCCATTCAGTTTGTTGATATCGAAGCCGGCGGGAAGCTTGTCGATGTCCTTATCGACGTGTGTAACGGGGAGGGCACCGGCTGTGTAGTCGAGCTATACCAGAAGTCAGCAACGGTAGGACGTTCTTCAGATAGACTTAACTTACCAAGTTAAATAGGAATGTATACCCGCAGCTACTGACTGCATGTTCCATACCCCCATGAGGGATAGCAGGAGTAGCGTTTGGGGGCGCGATGATAACGTCGATGTCGGCCTTCTCCCACCAATCAAACCATGCCTTTCGAATAGCCTCCCTACGCCGAGAAAGTCCCCAAGCTTCATAAGCACTTTGGGGCCGCCAATCTGCGATTAAATCCGCCCACATGGAATCCCTTCGAACATACTTAACCCAGAGGTAGTAGAGTGATCGCAGGGGCCATGTCAAGTCCATAAGATACTTCATCTGCGCTGCACCGCGGTCATTCCACTCACCCGTACGGAAGAATGAATAAAAGGTCTGGCCACCATCTTCCAACAGGGCCAGAGACGCAACACGCAATGCCTCGAAAGGTGAGGGGGTGAAATCTCTACAATCTCATGCCCTTCATTTTCGAGTGCCGCTTCAACCATTTCCAACGATCGCATACATGCTGGGCTTGGATCAACAACGCCGTCAGTCCGTAAAACGCCGACGCGAAGTCGCTTTCTCTGCTTGTAATCTTGAAAGATGTCTTCCCTCCATGGAATGGGGTGCGCAGCATAGTCATACTTCCATGGTTGCATACCAATCACGGCGCGTGTAAAATAGGTCAAGTCGTTTAAAGTGCACGTCAGACCCGACACCAATACGACCACCCATAGCTAGAAGAGCTGCTTCTCCTCCAGTAGAGCCTCCAGGAGAGTATTTGTCGTTGTGAGGGTTAGTAGACCGTCCCCAAACGTCATTGGTGGATTCGAATGATAAAAGCGTGATAGGCAGGTTAGTTTTGACATAAGGCACGGCACCGGCATCCTTCAGGAGACGCACAGCTGGCCCGTCCTCGACACCTTTGTTGCCAACAAAACTAGAATAACCCATAGTGGTGTCATAGCCACTGACAACCATACTGTCTTTCAGAGAGACGGGGATTCCAGCCAGAGGACCTTTGAGGTTGATGGAATCGTCAGTTAACCATTTTTCTGCAGACGAGAGCATGATCTCTGTGACGCAGTTTGTCTTGTTATGTGCCTTTAAAGCGACTTTGCCGTAAGTCCTGAGGACATCGATAGGCCTGATGATACCTCCATGAACATCCTCAACAAGCGTCTGGATCGGCTGGTCGATAATCTCGCGCTCGTCATCGGATAGCGGGGTTTTATAATGGACGAGGCCGTCAATTTTGGCTGCTCGTTCTCGTCTCTTGAACTCGCTACTTAATGGTAAGTAACTGTGGGTATTATGAGGATGAAGCATACTTAGCAGTCTCGACGATGCTGGGAGTAGTCAAATGGGGCACCCATGATGACTTGAACAGTGGAGTAGAGGGCCAAAAGTGTTGGGCGAAATGATAGTATGGAAGCAGGTGAGATCTATAATCCGTCGAGCGGAGTTTATGGTTGTATATGAGTTTCAACTTTGGCCAGACAAAGTAGATTGCCTCCGAAAGCTTTCGATACGTAGGTTGGATAAGGGTCTCACAAAGGCATAGAAACGCCCCTACCAGCTCCGAACTCGCAGTATTTAACATTTGAACTCGGCCCACTACTGT
Organism: Fusarium lateritium; assembly: GCA_014898835.1. NCBI lineage: Eukaryota > Fungi > Ascomycota > Sordariomycetes > Hypocreales > Nectriaceae > Fusarium > Fusarium lateritium. The sequence goes on along the minus strand of JAAVTZ010000819.1, from coordinate 10,067 downwards.
GGCTAAACCAGTTAAGCCTTTTGTTACCTGTCCCGGCTGTTTTGACATGCAGCTCCCCGCAGTATCCCCACTAGTGATGAGAGGCTCATCGATTGTCTCCAAACAATTTCCACATTCGGGTCAGTCTGTGCGTGGTGACCGTGCATCAATACACCGTAGGTCCGTCCGGGGCAATGGACGCTACTAACCATCACATCCCTTTACCAGCTTCCCGTCGATTGAATCATTTTCGACTTGTTCAGCTTTGGACAAAGTCTCGGAGAGAGTCCTGAAATGAAATGCTGGCAGATGATATTACCCTGCCTGCTGTCATGATGGTATTTTACTCAAGGTTGGATCAGAAAAATATGTGAAAATGCTTTCGCACCAGCGATGATTTTGGACCAACATGGGCAATATACTGGCTCCAATACGAGGAATATTCAGTTAACTTGATAGGTTTCATTTGTCTTTCTAGTGTTTCCCTCCTGTCCCCACACAGCCATATAGATGTGCTTTGCGTCCTTAAAGTAACCGAGAGGACAGCGTCAGATAGCAAATAAAACGAGGTTCCTTTTTCTTATCTCACAAGAACACTATGACTCTAATGCCCACAGGATTCAATGCAGCTGGATCATTCTCCGATAAACTATTGACCTAAAACCACCTCTACCACTTGAGCCGTCCTTTCAACAATAAGCTCTAGCTCTTCCTTGGTAACATTGTATGCAGGAGAGATCAAAATCATGTCTCCTCTGTCACCGTCAACGTTTCCTGTTGATGGCATCAAAGAGATAGAATATTCTTTCTGCAGCCCAGTTTTATGTAAAATACCCGCAATCTTTTCCTTAGGGTCAAAAGGTTCCTTCGAAGCCTTGTCTTGTACAAATTCAATCTGCATTGGTGAGCAATTATTCGGTGAAGAGGGTTAAAAAGACTTACACCCCAAAAGTAGCCTCGGCCACGTATCTCCCCAACATTTTTATGGCCACCAAGTCGTTTTTGGAGAAGTTGACCCAGGTAGGGGCCATTCGCCTGAACATTCTCCAATAAATTATCACGTCGGATAATGTCTTGCACTGCAAATGCGGCAGCAGATGCAACTGGATGGCCTTGATATGTCTGGCTGTGCGAAAACTTCTGAGTGCCTTTGCTGATAGCCTCAGCTACTTTTTTTCCTACCATGAGAGCACCGATAGGGAGGTATCCAGCTCCAAGGCCTTTGGCAACGGTCTGTAGGTCAGGAACTACGCCCTCGTTTTGCCATGCATGGATGGTTCCCGTCCGGCCCATTCCAGACATGACTTCATCGAGAATGAAAAGAGCGCCGTGACGATCGCATACCTCCTTCATGGCCTTGAGGTAGCCTGGAAGGGGAGGAACACAACCTAAAGACTAATACGATAGCGGTCAGCCTTCGAACTGCGGGTACGCCATTACATGGAAACAGTTGGTAAAAGCCTACTCACACTTCCAGATACAGTCTCAGCGATAAAACCACAAACAGTGTTTGGCCCAAGTCGGACGAATTCATCGTTCAGTTCCTTTGCAAGGCGCGAAACATATTGTGCATCAGATTCCCCTTGCTTTTGCTCTCGATATGGGTAACAAGGAGAGACGTGGGAAACATTACAAGCGAGCACGGCTTCATAGACGGCGCGACGGGCTTTGTGGCCTCCGACAGATAGGGATCCTAGTGTGTTGCCGTGATACGATCGCGAGCGAGCGATGAAGCGAGTCCGCGACTTTTCTGGGTTGGGCAATTCAAGAAAATACTGACGGGCCATCTTAAGAGCGGCTTCGACAGCTTCGGTGCCTGGTGCGAACATGGCTGTCAGCCTACATCTTTTCCAAAATGATCGACATGATGCTTGTTCTTACCGGAACTAACGACGAAAACCTTGGACATCTCGCCATTGGTGGAATCGACTAAAAAACGAGAGATATCTTCATTGGCCTGAGTCGTAAAGAAAGGCGCGTAGCAGTAGGACACGCGAGACATTTGCTCTAAGATGGCCTCCTTGACACGAGAATCGCCATGTCCGATGGATGCGACCGCCGCGCCACCTGTAGCATCGAATATCTCGACATTGCTGTCAGTAATGAGATAGTTGCCGCGGCTGCTGACGATAGAGGGAGGCGGAGTGTTGATGTTGTTGTGTAGAGCGGAGGCAATCATGATCTCGGTTCTAGGTATGTAAACTTCGGTTGCTTTTCCTAGTGTCTCTTCTCGGATGCGGATTTCCTGTGTGGGGTGCTTGTGACACTTATTCCATGTCATTTATAGAGAAGTCCAAAGGCGCCAAACCACGGAAATTGAAGGTCCAATGTGACTGTTCATGCGCGCCGAGTCTAGGAACCGCCTTTTCCCAATCTGAGATCAACGTTATAGCGTAGGTGTGTGCAATGATTGGGGCAATTGGTCACTTCAACCGAATTCCATATCTCAAGTGCGGAGGCTGAGGGGTTACATCATTAATCAGGGACACTTACAAGCAGTCATCACCGGCGACCTTCCACAAAGAGACGAAGAAGGGAGCGTCTAGTCACCAGTTACGTACCAGAAATCTTATGTTCTTAGTGGCGTCGAGGAAATCAGCTTGGAGAGTTACCGGATGTGGAAGTTTGCTTGAGATATGTTGCAGTTCCGAGATTGGATGGGTCCCCGCATTCCCCATTTGAACGGGCCCCATAAGCCGCGGGGTCTAGAAAATTGAGAAAGGGGTAGTTATTTCTTGTGTGGCGAAGTTCGAGCGTATTCAACACAGCAAGTATTGAATCAACGGCTAATCGGCAACGGTACCTTACAGAACCGCAGGCTTACATCACATCGGAAAGTTTTTATTCATTCTCGGACCCTCCGAAGGGAAGAAATGGCTCCCTAACATCGGAGCTCAGATCGGGTTACTAGTGAAAACTTGGACGTGTGAGTGGGCTCGATTGTACTATGAGTCTATGTCACCTGTAGAAAGTAATGGATTAATGAGAGAAACGAGCAAGAATTTACTCCTATAACGGAGCAGCGGAACTGCTATCGGCTGCCCTAGCCCGCAAAATCTTACGTTTGACCCTGGCAAGACTCCATTACCTGTGATACAGTTCTCTGATCTCCACATCCTTCAACTCTTACGTATAAGTGTTTTCTCCATAAAATGAGAAACGAAGTGAGGTTGAACATTTGACTTTTCCATTCTCCGCAAGTTTAAGCAGCTTCTTTCTTATGCTCAAGGACGTAATCTGCCAAGTCTTTTACATCGCTATATCGGTTCATCTTCCATCACGAACATGTCTTCCGAATCGATTGATACCGTGAGAGACGAAGAGACCTCTCCATCCCAGCATGCGACGACAACCGAAAAGCCTGAGTTCGTTGATCGGGTAGACGACACGGAATCGAATATTTGCAGACACAACCGTGGATGGCGACGCATTATCCGCAACTTCACTCCAGCGTGAGTCCTTCAAGAAGGTCAACGGTTATAACATTGGAATGGCTAATGTATATGAAGTTGGTTTGCAGTAAACATGGGTACTGGAATTACATCGATCCTCCTCAACGGTCTCCCATACAACGGAACTTGGCTCTACTGGATCTCCGTCGTCATCTTTGCGCTCAACGTCGTCTTATTTGTTACTTTCTTCACCATAACCTGTCTCCGATATATAATGTATCCCGAGATCTTTAACGTTATGTTGACCCATCCAGCGCAATCTATGTTCCTCGGAACTCTGCCTATGGGATTCGCAACGATTATAAATATGTTTTGTGCAGTATGTGTCCCTCACTGGGGTCACGGTGCAGCTTATTTTGCATGGGGTTTGTGGATTGCAGATGCCGTGGTATCTGTTGTCACAGCCTTGGGGGTTCCTTTTGTTGTGTAAGTATAAAATGCGACCGTTTCTGTTATTATAAAGCTAATCTTAAAAGGATGACCCGAAAAGATCATTTGGATCTCTCTGCAATGACTGCGGCGTGGCTTCTTCCTATTGTGGCATGTGTTGTCGCAGCTGCGTCTGGAGCTATCGTGGCTGACACTTTACCGAATGCGAATCACGCTCTCTGGACCATTATTGCAAGTTACGCGCTCTGGGGAATTGGTGTCCCCCTAGCTTTGATGGTAATAGTCATATATTTGCAGCGACTTATGCTGCATAAGCTCCCTCCTCAAGCTGTTGCTGTCAGTGTTTTTCTCCCATTGGGTCCTCTCGGGCAAGGCGGGTTTGGGTAATTATCCTATCAACATAATCCTTAGTGGCGATTGAGACTGACTTGGAAATCAAGAATACAAAAGCTTGGTGTTAGCGCCTCTCGAATCTTTCCCCAAACCGATTCTCTTAGTCCTTTGGCGGGGGAAATGCTCCATACCATCGGCTTCTTCTTCGGGTTGATACTGTTCGCCTTTGGCCTTGTCTGGCTTGTCTTTGCAATTGCTTCTATCGCAAGGATCCGGCGCTTTCCTTTCAATCTTGGCTGGTGGGGACTTACCTTCCCTCTCGGAGTTTTTGCAACTTGTACCTGTCAGCTCGGTCGTGAGCTGCCTTCCGAATTCTTTGCTGTTTTTAGCACGGTTAGCACCCTATTGACACATTTGACAGTAGATCTAAGCTAACATATATAGATATTGTCTGTTTGTGTGACTCTACTCTGGCTCTTCGTCAGTCGCCTCACACTAAAAGGGGTCATCAAGGGGGATATATTTGTTGCCCCTTGTCTCCAAAATCTCAGAAAATAGGCGCTTATAGCGTGATTAGCACTGTCAATAAAGAAGGTCTATGGTAGTCTTAGTAGAATGGTAAATCACTTCACCTAATCTCTACTACCTGGTTAAATTGGCAATTTACAGGGGGCATTCTTATGTTGGCCGTATCTGTTCTGCATAAGCACACCCGACGGCTTCAAGATGGTAATCGTTGCAAACCCCCGACATAGATATCTCATTACTCAAAATCAATACACATCCTCTATTGGGCTCTAATTTCCTCTTGACACTTGTATTGTAGCGGTATGGCAGTCTTTCCTACGGTCGTCAAGCACTGATCATGGCGTCCTTCCTCCACTAGCCTTGACCTACGGAGCCCTCATTTATACCGAGATAACCCAACGAGTGTAAGAAAGCGGCATGTGTGTCGACGATCACCGAGATCTGTCATTTTCACACCTCCTTGTAATGACGCTATCTATACAGATCCTTGTCTCGCAACAAACTGATCGCGTGGGGCATCGGCATGCAGCAGTTTCTTTTCTCCAAGTAACTACCACATCTGGAACAGGAAGGCCGACCGAGCGCAGTATGAGGCTCTTGGTTCGGGTGACAGGACTTCCAATTTCGGGGAGATGGCCCGGGGATCACCAAAAGTAGCACCAAGTGCAAGCCACTTTGGCGAGGCAGACTGTAATAGAGACTTGGACACGTAAAGATTTGATTCAGGAACTCTGGGCCTGTCCTCCCCCACATTCAAGGATAACCGAAGTCTGGGGGCCCCAGATCTCCCTTACTATCCACAAGCTCATCTTGGGTTCTCGGCTACATGTGTTGAGAGATGAGCCGCTTGGCAAGAAACTATCTACGCCACTACGTAAGCGCTTTTGAGTTTCATCGGTCGAACTGCCGTTGTACGTTGTTCTGACTGAATGTTACTTCTCGGTATAAAGGGCATATATCATAATCCTATTATTCCGTTCCCATCAATCTACTCTCACTTTTCTTACTGCCTTGCTCCTTACAGTCTTAAACATTAGCCAACCCTCTCTCACCTCCTTCCAAATCCTCCGCGCCAATAAAGCTTGACAGACGCCCACCTCATTTGAGAGTGCTAAGAACATTTTCACATGTCGCGTCATCCTCCCAAAAAAGAGATTATGGCTCAAGATTTAGATCTTCATCCCGTTGAGAACTCTTCCAAAGATCACTCAAAGCAAGCAAATCAAGAGGCCGACCTCGAGATCCAACGCCAAGAAGAACCCATCATCGGCGAGTCGATCGGTTTCGGAGACAAGCCCACCGCTGGTCAGATTCAAAAGATTGAAGAAGGGACGGTTTACTTTCACAGACTTAGCTAGAACTCAGAAAGTAGCCTCTGTTCCCTGCTCTTTGGCGCTGTGTCTGCTATAATCCTGCTCCTGCTTGCTATCCCGCCCTCTTTTGCCGAAGTCGCTATCTTAGGGTATATCGATATCATCTCAATCACATCAGCCATCTTGCTCACCATCATCGCAACTGGGGTTCAAAGCGGAAAATCACCAGAGGGTCCTCTTGCAGTCGAGTGGTCAGCATGGCCCAAAACAAATTTGACATTCGCCGAGGCCATGATTGGGGTGTCCAATATTGTTTTCGCCTATAGCTTTACTGTTGGGCAGGTTTCGTTTATGGATGAAATGCATACTCCGAAGGACTATTTCAAAGCAGTCAAAACACTCGGAGCTCTCGAGATCATCATATATACCCTCATTGGCTCCATCATCTATGCTTTTGTAGGGCAGGATGTACAATCACCTGCCTTGCTATCAGCAGGCCCTCGGGTGTCTAGGATCGCTTTTGGCATCGCAATTCCGGTTATCTTCATATCTGGATCAATCAACACAACCGTTGTCGCAAAGTATATACATGGTCGTATATATAAGAATTCGTTTACTCGGTTTGTCAACACGAAGGCTGGGTGGCTCTCTTGGCTAGCCTTGGTCACGGTCTTGACGCTTATAGCCTGGGTTGTCGCCGAGTCTATCCCATTCTTCTCATATCTCCTTGCTATTTCCTCCGCACTTTTCCTCTCTGGTTTCTCTCTCTATTTTCCAAGCATCATGTGGTTTACACTGGTTCGGAAAGGACCATGGAATGCTAAAGGCAATCTGGGACATGCCTTGACTAATGCCCTCCTTCTCCTGGTCGGCATTGTGGTCCTTGTTGGTGGCACTTATTCCAGTATCAAAGAGATTGTAAGCACTCAAACCCCCATTATGTATAGACCGAAACTGACATACACATAGTCTGCGCAGTTTAAAACAGGAAATACTCCGGGTGTTTTTACTTGTCGCGATCTTGCATGATTGAATTGCTGAGCCTCTACAAGTCTTGGCAAATTCAGCAACACAGGGAAGGCAGTGTCTAATAGTTCGAATCTGTAGGAGGAATAGATGTATGGTTACTCACTTCAGTTGAAGCAAAGAAGTTATATCATCATCGTAAGATAGCAGCCTCTTGAGTGTCCGAGAGAATTTCTCCTTTCTTTGAGTAATGCGAGCTGGGCATGGGTGAAGTTCTTCGTATCACCAAAGACATCTTATGTGGCTTGCGAACCAGCTGCACATTCGAAAGTACCAGTGAGTCCCATTTAAACTTTGTCCAAGTTGTGCATGGGAGTTATGTATGGGGCGTCGCCTGGGAGTTGAAGCATCTCCTAGCTTTGACGATCTCCAAGTTTTCAAGCGCGATGTGAACTTGACTAAGATACAACTTTTATAAACAAAGGACTAGAATTTAGGCTTTTGTTGACTTGTGATGGCGCACTTTAGATCAATACTGAACAATCAAATCACGATACAACTGAACAAACAATCGCTGCACACGTACTTTGGGCCGGATTCCAGGATAGAAAACCATTACGTTTTTGGGAGGGGGATCAGGGATCAGATACGTAAATCATCAATAATTATGGGTCTCGGTCTCCAAATGACTTCCATTTTGGCGCAAATATCCGTATCATGATTAAGGATCACAGCCCATAGACCATTCACTGGTGGGGCAAAGTTACCCCTAGACCATTACATTTGTTTCCGTATACCGTAGAGACGCAACTAGAAAAGCAACAAGGCATGACTATGGGGACCATAACAGAGATTAGAAATAGAAGCCCGGGGAAATGAAACGAGAACCGCTATGTACATGATAAGTTTATAATTTGAAATGAATAAAACATGTACTCAGCCTGCTATCGATGCCACTGAAAGCTTGCCGTCTGAGTCACCATATCACTGTACATATTTTACACAGCCGATTACAGAATCACGAGAAGCATCCCTGCATTGGGGCTTAGCCCAAGGACCCCCCGCTCAGCGCCGACAGTAGCTCATCGACTAGCCTAGTACAGTATCTGGCCTCTGAGTTAGCCGGTAACAGAACAGGTTTTGCTTCTTTAGCACCCCTTGGCGGAACTATCTCCTTTTGAGCTCTAATCAGGGTTATTTAGACTGGGAGTCTGAGGGGATAAATTAAATAATATACCAAAGCAATTTCATCATTTAAACTATTTGACAAATCATTCTAATCTAACTTTTATAACGGTCAATGTTTCCGAGAGTAACTAATGATGGTTGTCTAAAGCTTTGATGTTTCTGTTATGAGGCTCTATGTACTTTATCCCATAGTCGTCAACTTGGCCTCATTCTTGACCTGCTCGTGACGCCAGAGAGATGTGACAGTCTTCCACTGGGTATAGAAGCGAATCCCGTCCTTACCATAGAAGTTAGCTAACCCAGTGCCAGCAACACTCCTCTTGTTACCGGTGAAGGAGAACATAGGTAACGGCACCGGAATTGGAACGTTAATACCAATCTGGCCGGCTTCGATATCGTGCTGGAACTTATTGGCGACACCGCCAGAGTTGGTGAAGATGACAGAGCCGTTGCCCCAGGCGTTGGAGTTGATGAGGGCAATGGCGCTCTCTAGTGAATCTTGCTGCTCCATCACAAGCAGGACAGGACCGAATATCTCCTCCTTATAGCACTCCATATCGGGCCGGACGTTGGTGATAATGGTAGGACCAACCTGCAATTCTCTTTGTTAGCAAAGACCCATCTGTACATCATCTATAGGAGGAACCACTTACCCAGTTTCCTTGTGGATACCCTTCAGGCTTCTGCTTACGACCATCGAGGACGACTTTAGCACCGTCCTTTTCAGCACTAGCAATCAGGCATTCGATACGATCGCGGCTCTGGGGTGTAATAACAGGTCCGAAATCAGACTTGTCGCTAAACCCACTTCCGTGTATATATGCGCGAGCCTTCTCGACCAAGTCTGGAATCCAATTTCCACTGGATCCAAGGAGAATAAGGGTGCTTAAAGCCATACATCTCTGGCCCGCAGCACCAAAAGCAGCCCCAACAATTGCGTTTAGCGAGGCATCTTTACTGGCATCCGGGCTGACAATAGCGTGGTTTTTTGCGCCAAGATTAGCCTGGACGCGCTTGCCATTAGCTGTACCGCGGTTATAGATATACTCGCCAGCGCGGTTGGATCCCACGAAAGACACAGCCCGTATGGTAGGATCATCAAGAATGAAATTAACCGCGTCTTTGGCACCATGGATGACATTGACAACGCCAGCGGGGAATCCTGCCTTGGTACACAGCTCAGCGATCATGAGAGTCGCGGTAGGATCGCGCTCTGATGGTTTGATGATCACACAGTTCCCCGTCATGGTAGCAATTGGGAGACTCCAAAGAGTGATCATTGCTGGAAAATTGGAGGGACAGATAGCAGCAACAACACCAAGCGGTTCGCGGTACGATCTGGTCTCCATATTGGTCGCGACCTCGATAACCTCGCCAGGGAGTTGCGTGGTAATGCCACAGGCTGTCTCGCAGACCTGAAGACCTCTCAATACGTCACCCCTGGCGTCGGCGAAGGTCTTTCCCTGCTCTTTGACAATGGCGACGGCAATCTCATCCATATGGTCTCGGACCAATTGGGATAGGCGGAACATGACTTGCTGGCGCTTCATGATGCTTTGGGCCTTCCAGTTAGGAAAGGCTCTGGCCGCCGAGTCAACAGCCTGTTGGAGCTCTTCTTTTGTGCTCTCAGGGGTTCGTGAGATGACATTATTAGTCGCAGGGTCGTGGACGTCTATCCATTTCGATGTGGAAGATGGTTTCAACTGATTATCGATGTAATTGGCGACATTTGCGACGTTGGCTTCGTCGTGGTTGGCCTGGTAGGAGGACGACTGGAAGGTGAATTTAACGGTCATGATGGATACCAGTGGGAAAACTCAGATATGAGAGCGTGATTCAGTGAGGAACTGGTCAGAACAAAAGGTCGAATCCTTGCAGCGATTAAATACATATCTTTTATAGATAGGTTGAGTATTAG
>JAAVTZ010000818.1:0-10449 GCA_014898835.1 Fusarium lateritium | reverse complement strand
TGTGGAACGGAATTGTCTGTGGGTTGCCTCAAGAGAGGAAGAGCAGGCAGGTCAATGCCGGCAGGATTTTATACCCTTCGAAAGAAGAAGTCAAAGGCATGATGCAAGAGGAAGATTTATGCAGGTCGAAAATCTTAACCTTAGGTAGTTATATAAGCAAAGGTTATTATGCTTAAATCGTGGAAAAATTATATTCTTTATAGTAGTTCAAGCTGACCTCTGCGAGGGCTATAGCACCTTACGATAGGAACCAGAACATGCGTCGTGGCTATTCGTTTCATGGAATCGAGGTCGTCACGAGCCATCTTGGTCACCTCGAGTAGTCACGCAAACTTGTCCATAAGTCCTCTCGTTGTCGTGGTCAGACCGTCTTCCTCGACTGTCTTTTTGAACGAGGCAAGTACACGAACCATGGGCTCGCACAAAGTTGGTTAGTCGGATTGATTCTCATAAAGTGTTTCATTTTCGCTTCTTTGGGCTCGAATACACGTGTTAGATCTTCCCTTGGGGTACTTCTTGGTGATGGCTGTTGCCAGGTTGTGACAGACAGCTTGCACATCAAGTGGAAGATGGTAAGCGATGCCGTATATTGTATCGTGGAAGAGGCTGGCGGCGGTTGCGACATTGTCAGTAGCTCTTTGATAAGTATGAAACACATTCACAGCACCATCCGGTATGGGGGAGCTTTTGTGCTTGCGTCTGTATTGAGCATACTTCCAAGAATCCATGCTCAACCCGTCCTTCTCATCCCAGAACCCCCGACCTCGCGAATTTCAGAGCATGTCGCTTTGATGGCCGGTCTGAAGCCTTGAGGACGGCCATGAAGTCTTTGTCGATATATTCAAGGGGGAGTTGGGCTTCGGAGAGACTGATGGGGTGCTATTGCTCGAGAATTGGGAGGGCGGCGCCTTGTAACGGTGGCTAATGTAGATCCTCTCGGTGTTGGTTGTCGGTGGTTGGAGGATGGGCTTGAGGATGAGGACGGTGATAACGTTGTTGAGGTTAAACGGAGGCCGTAGATTGTCCAAAGGAAGAAGTTGTTGTTATCACGCCAGAGTTGGCCAAGACGAAGGATAAGTCGAAGGCTCGATGGGGGTGATTGTGGAGGAGGTGAAGACGGGTCATCCTCACCATCTTACTATCTGAGTTCCAAAGATTAATTGGAATACCCTCAACCACAAAACTCAACGGTGTCAGTCGCGGTATCGAGTTACTATGGGAAGGTCGATGATGCGAAACATGTTTGGTATCATAAAAGTGAAAGGTCTCATTCCGTCTCTCCTTGGTGTCTCAGTAGTTGTTATGAAAAGAAAGATTCACATTAAGGCTCAGATGTTTATTAGCTTCAGCATCCTCGGTCGGCTGTGGATGAGGTTGTGCTTTTGTTCTCAGCAGCGTGGAACCTTATGCGCTATCGTTCTCAGCAGAAGAGGATGGCTTTGCTGGGATAGAATGCGAGGATATGGCAAAACAAATGACAAGCGACCATGGGATTTGATGGGACGGTTCGAGATCGGAGGTTGCGCTCTAGAAGTGCAGGCATTTCCGGTGGAGGAGGGTTGTTATAGGGGGATCCTTGGCAGTTGTCCAACGCTCGAACTGTATCAGATGAGATTCCCCTCTCAGTCTGCTTGTATGACTGAAGGGGTCTCTTGATTATTGACCGAGAGCTGTGATGACGCTGATCATTGTTTCCAGCTGTATCTCGAGAAACGCGAAGCCCCTCTTGCGAGGGAGAGTCTTGTTTAACAACAACTTCTATTCTATTCCATCCAGTTAACATTTCTCCTCTCTCATTAAACTCCTTAGATGCATTGAGACCTGTACCCTTCCGCTTCTAGCATCTATCTCCTGCAAAACAGCTTCCAGAGCCTGCTGCGCCAGCTCCTGTCTCTTCGGACTAGCCACTCTCGTGCCAGACTCTTGTTTGTTTGTGCTTTTTGGCGTAGTTACCAACGATGCCAACCACGGATACTCAAAATTGATGTTCAGTTTCGACGGTTGCGTACAGATGTGCTTGGGCGTGGAGTTGTTCGTGGATGGTTTTTAGTACACCAGGCGGGATGGAATATTATTGGGGGGATGGTGGTATCGTGATGTCGTGTAATAAACGTCCTGTTGTGTGGTCAAACTGGGCGATTGAAGGCGGGAGATGTGGGAAAGCTTGCGGTACTTGTTGTCGTGTGATTGGCGGACAGGGAGATGCAGGTTGTAGGGATATGTTGGTGGCGCGGAGGGTGGCTCAGGGTATATCAGGGGCTCTGGATCGTCGGTAGGAGAGGTCAAGTTCTTGAGCTTAGATATCTCCCTTAAACCTTCCAGGCTTCAATGGTTTGTTTCCATGGAACGAGCATCTTGATGATGTCGAGGACATATTTCATCCTCATATCCGTCATGTCCAAACGTCCCGAGCAAAGCTTCTACTTAACGTATACGGCGATGATGAAGTTGGGCTCACAGGCAGGGCTTCAGACATGTACGTCCCCCGGCTCTGACTTCTCAAACACTGTCCTCATCCCCCTTCTCCTGGCGTGATAGCTCTCTCCAGGATTATCCCTTCTAACCGCTATCCAATCCTCATCATCAGGAACATGATACAGATCGCCGTTCTACTCCGGCCGCAGACACTGGAGAGAGATTCTCGGCCACTTCCAGACAGTTTCATCCCTCGCAAGAAGCTCTGTCTCAACAGAACTTGCGTTTGCGACTTCCGAAACTTCTCCTTGATGTGATATAAGATAGAGCTCTTGGCACGGGTGAGCCCAGCGTCGACGTAGTTTGTTGAACCGTTTTCGATTCCAAGATCATACGCGAGTTCGTCGAGACCGCAGCCAATAGTTTCCTTGGAGGTCATGTAGTATCGCGCCATATGGTGTTAAAGAAATATTAGGTCGACGGGGAACTATTGGATCTTGATCGGGTTTTCGACGAGACGGGCGATGTGGTATCCTCTGAGATAATGGGCGTATTTTAGTTTGGCGTTTTAGTCGTGGACTTGAGAGGGGACTTACTCAATCATCGTTAAGAGACATGTTTTTCTAGTTGAGGAGTGCTGAAGATCAAGTGCGGTGAAAGAGGTGCGGGCTAATACTGAGACTTTAGATACTGCAAGGCTCAGGATTACAGATCTGGGAGTGGTGAGACAGGAGTGATAAAAACGTCCAGTTTCGAAATAGCTAGAAACACAAAGACTAAAGCCTAACTGTAGGAGGACCTACTAGGTTTGCGGCAAAGAGTGATCGCCAGGATCTCCAGTCTTATAGTCAAGATATCTGCGGCTCAAGAAGACTAACAAAGAAGGCAGGCTTGGAATAATTCTGCCATCCACCACAGCCGGTGAAGACTATTTTCCATTGGCAAGCATAGCTGCCGTCCGTAGAAAGGTGTCGATATGGGGCTTAAGAGAATACTCTGGTTTTAGCGAAGCATATCAAGATCGCATATGAGTCTCAATCTTAGTGGTAAGGAGGCCTTTCGTCGATGAACCACGGACAGGTGTGATTGGTTGTATACTTGTGAAACACACAACGTGGGGTGCCTGACAAGCTAAGCCACGATTCTATTCATAGCTCGGAAGGATTTTCGAACACACTTGGTTACTCTCCACTACGGGAAAGTCATAAAGTCTTCTGGAGGTGCCTAATAGAAGATCAATAAAGATGGGGAGTGGGCGATGACTTGAAGCGGAGCAATGTATGGATCCAACTGTTCATACAGTTTACACCTTTCCAGGCGCGTGAGAGAAGTAACAGACTGAGTTAGGTACCAATGGACGTCATGCTGAGAAGTTTCACACTGCAAATAAAAACCATATCATACACCTGCATCTCCTGACTTGCCCACATCCACACAACACCATCACAACTCTCACCATGAGTCAACAACAGCAAAAGCGTCCCTACCACTATCAACCTCAAACTCCCAACTGCCTCGTTCACTCTCCTCATCATATCCGTTGTCCTTCTGACCTCAGCGATCTACCCACGTCAGAGCTCAACCCGAGCCAACTCGAACTTCAGCTCCTTCAGTTCAAACACAATGATCAGGCTGAGAGACGCCGAACGAATCCTGCTCTGCGCCAACAGATGCTACATAATTGCACGGCTGAGACATCTCATTTGACGCAGAAGCTTTCGAATCAATATGCTTGTAAGTCCCTTGTTGTTTCGCCCACAGTTAGTACGATGTTGATGATCTGCAGTGTTGGGGGTTCAGCAACCTGCTACCTCGACTCAGCCCTTGACCTCAGCCCGGGCACAGATCCAGGATCGGGATATCAGCCAAGTTGAAGCCCAGCTCGTCAGCGAAACTACAGCCGATCAGCTAGCGTCTGAAGTATGCTAGCCAGAGATACAGGGAGGCGAGTGAGACGTTGCATTTTTAGGAGACAGAGATTTGGACTACCAATGGAGAATGAGAACACTTGAGAGATTGGCTAAGGCGGAGAGGAAGGCGAGGATTGAGGGGAAGTGATTTCTTGAAGCTGCGGATAAGATATAGACGCAACGGTTACGGGATCAGTTGGTGGATATTGGTTAGGTTTGGGTGATGTGTTGATGCCCGACTACGAGAGGGAAATAAAACAAGGGTTTATTCTGCATTGACAAGTTGGCTTGATGATTATGTTCTAGTTGCAACTTTCTCAAAGCTTGATACATCTTCTGATCAACGCTTATATGTGAATAACACACTGCTTTCCTTATTTCCGTATTTAGATCATGGGGTCATCTTCAGATCATCTATAATTCCCTCAGCGTTATGAAATGAACTAACCCCGTAGGCTCAGTAGCCCTCCCAAGCTTCCATCGCTACACACGGCTTTTCGTCACTCTGGTCTTTGCAGCTTCCCCGACGCAACACTCTTTCCACAGAGAACACGTCTCATGGCAAACCCTCCCTGAACTAGCGGCGAGCTCCGGTTCCCTGGGTACGAATTCTTGGCCCATCATATCCTCCTCATGTTTGTCAATATTCTCATCCACGCTAAGCTCCTTATCCCTGGCGATGATCCATCTACCCACATCGGCTACCTTTGCTGAATCCTCTCCGACACCCCTGTCACTCAGTCGCATGCACGCAGCCATTATTCAATCGCTTGGTATATTTATCATGTTCCATTGCTATGATTGTCAACGCAAGCTCGCTTCATTAGTGAATAGATTGGTCCTGAAATCGTTCAACAGGGTCATCAACCTGTTTTGATGTCATGCAAGCTCGGACAACCAATAGGGTACACTGCTCGACGCCTTCTGTGTTTGGGTTCGTTGAGACCATCTGATGTATCCGAAAGATCAGGAGTCAAGCCAATTCGGTGTACTCCAGCATCCTACTCTCTTGGTTGTAGTGTTCATCGGATAGTTCAATGGGTCGCAAGTGTGAGGATATGTTCAGGGCCCGTACACTATCACGTCGCGTATCGTCGATAACGGGGGCATTATCGATAGCGACACCGGGGCGGGGCTGAGACTGCGAGACTGGGAGCCTTGATTAGGTCAGTAGTTCGTGTATCCCATTTCCTGTGGATTGTCTTGTGGTAAGGGAAGCAGAGGAGGGTCCGAACCCGTTGGCTGTGCTGGGCTGGCCAGGCAGAGCGGGATTGACGTCGACTGGGTGGGCGATACTAATGCGCGCAAGTAATAGCCGCTGGCGAACAGCAGATCCTTGGAGTATATAATTGACTTCGAGTGGAGTGATTTGAGGCGTTGCGATGATGTTGCGGTTGATCATGACGTCGATTGCCTGGGACAAAAGACTGGACCTTGAGTTATCCGAAGACTGCGATGATTAGCCCCTCAAGCGACGCAATTGCGTGCTTTCACCAATATTGGCGCTCTCCTCCAGCACCCTTGGCCGACCCGATGATTCTGCCTTCCGTAGTCGGAACCACTCCCATAGTTGTTCGCTGATATCGAAGCTGTGAGTACCATATCTTTGTACATATCTGAGACATTTCAATTAGATTGCTGAAGTTGTTTCAGCCGCAAAGGCCAGCAACAGGCCTCAGTGTGACCTCTTAATACCACTCTAGGGGTTGCGGGACTCTTCTCTAACGCTAGCAGTATCTCGCATCATCATCTAAGCCCTCACCGAGTCAATTGCCAACAGAGATAACCCCACGTACGCTCTCACCATCGCCGAAGTACGCAGGTTGTAACCATCGTCGCCCTGAGTGTCAAGGCATTAACTGCCGGCACTCGTCAGATGCAAAACACAATCGCCGACATGCATTTTCAGTTGCTGCTTTGAGTGCATTAGGATCCCAAGTGCTAGATCTTGAGCATAACGACAAGGATATATATATATAATCCTTACTCAATATCTCGAAGAGATAGATTAAGGCCACGCATCTACAAGACACATTTTCTTTAACACAATAAGGTATCATGCCTAATATCTTGAAACACAGTTTTCTCTCTCTCAACCTTGAAGCAAAATAAAGCCGCGTTTTCAGACAATAACCAACCTTATCATGCAAGCAATAAGCTTTCGTCTTAGGTATAAGAAGCCATAACGACAAGTATAAGGACAGGTAAGGCCGTGGAGAAGTTCCGCAATATATTGCGAGTAAGACGCCTTTTGAACTTTGATAACATCGACGAGACCTCAAGGATGCGCGATAAGACGACTGGTCCTCCGGTGCGCTCGTGTACTCGCAGTCTTGTCAGAAACTTTTGGCGACTGCAGCCAATGGCCCAACAAACCATCATGACCAACACCGTGCCGTGCTCCCATGATTGTTAATCGGAACCATCCAGTATGCATTCGGTACTTGGACTTCATTTCTGGAGCTGTTGTCCTAAGGCACAGCGAGGTTGTTGATCACGGACGAAACACCGTCTTGTCAATCTCTGTAACCTGATGATGACTACGTTGAACTTATCGCTATCTAACAGCGGTGAACAACTGTTGTAGCTTGAAGCCGACGGCAGATTTTGTGAGGTGTATAGCGAAATCATCCCTTAATACTAAATTTATTCGAGTCTCTCTACTAGCAGTATGTCGATACTCTATTTCCATACACCCAGCTTGCGACGTATACACGCAAGATGGAAACGCACATTGCCACCAAGTGTGCTCGGGCATGGCATTCAGTAAGTGTCAAAAGCTTGGCCGATATAATGAAAACAACTAGAAGATGTTCAGTTATTCTGTGTCCATGTCATATGAGGCTGGTTGGTGGGGGGGTTGGTCTTAAAAATGTCAACGATCCACACAACCAACCAAAGTCTATAGTCACCGAACTTCGTAATACTCAACGGAATACTTTAAATAGATGTGGGGCCTACACGTTTGAGATGCTCTACTTCTGACAGTCGCCAGTTAGAAAGTCAATATCGCGCATGAGTTTAGACGCATAGGGTTCTTGAGTCAGTTCAGGGCGAGACGGCATTCGAACAATTCAACAGACTAATTTAAGAGGCTATATGCTCGATTGCTTTACAATAATGGGCGTGCATCTACTTATCTCTGACTTTAGGCCTCTTCTTGACTTTATCGGAGCCCGGGCAGTTTCCGAATGCCCTCCTATGCCTCTAGATCTATGCTTGCAACTCCAGCTTCGTGCCAGGCCCCGCCTCGTGGGTCGAATCAGAACGATAGGGAGATCTTTCTTGGTTATTATACGAAGGCAGAGACAGCATGCGGCTCAAGGGCCTCATATTTTCACCCCCAAATATTTTATTCGAACTTGCTTGAGCTGGTATCCAATCTTCATCAGGTTGCGGATCTCACCTTAACCAGTGGCAGCCTGGTACGTTTTGTCAAAGCCCATAGCGCATAACCTTTAGAGCTCTGGTTCAAAGAACGATGAATATAAGGGAAGTCGGCAACACAGATCCGTAACTTCGGGATAAGCATCGCCCATGAGGGTTAGGCACATTGGACCCTAGAAAAGGGAAGCGGGCCTTGCCTTCTTCTTGATCACCCAGTAGATGGTATTGAGTCACTTTTTCACCAGTGAACCCGTTAGGATATCTGTGGCTCTGACAAGCGCGGTGGTGCTAACGATGCCCGCATTGCCCTGGAGCCTCAGCGCAGCTGGACAAGCAACAACACCAAGCAGCTCGAGCAGCCGATCTTCAGAATCAATTTCGTGATTGGGGTAAACCACGTTTGACCGGCGTCGATAATTGTCACCCGCTATCCAATTAGAGCGCGATGGCCCACGGGCTGGATCCTTCACGTGACCGGCGTAGATAATCGTCAACCGGTATCCAATTAGAGCGCGATAGCCCATGGGCGGTTGGATCCGCCACGCGAGGGGGGGCTTCAGACTAAACCGACCAAGGCGAGCCCAATAGTAGTGGTCCCGTTCTCGTGCGACGTCTGTGGGAGGTGCCTTTCGCTAGAGGGACTATCGACTTAAGCCGATGGAAGTTTGAGGCAATAACAGGTGCCGATGAGCCCGTCAAAAGACTCGTTTGGCTGGCGCTCCAGAGCCCAGAGAACCTTGTAAGCTCTGCCCACAGCGCATTTGTTGCTGCCGACGTCGAGACGCCAACGATGTCCTGGTATCTTTTGGACTTAAATTCTTTGCTGCACGTGTCATAGAACAATTGGTGATCTAGTATGTCGTCCGAGCTTGGAGTGAGTACAGCGAGCGATGAGGTACTCGAATCCGCGTCATTATCACCCTCGACAAAGCTAGGGTACGAGGTTTTCCATAGGTCGCCAAGCCTCTCACTGATGACTGACTTTTTGCCAGAAGACTCAGCACCGGATGCTCTCCGAATGACTATTGGGTGCGCGTCTGCTTGCCCTATTGCTTGACGCACTCAATTCTCGTATCGGGGCGTCATGCCAGAGCATAATCGACGTGCCAACGTGTTAAAATTCAGGCCTGGGTGTGTTGCAGAATGGGATAAGGATATTTTCCCTCAGGATCTGATATATGCAGGGCCTATTGCCTAGGTACGAGTCGCCGTGGCATCGCAAACCCTCACTTGCCTGAGCGATATGGCCTAGACGCAAGTTAAAAGGAATGGGTACCGATGGCACTCCTTGCGCTCCCATGTGGTTCCCTATCTTTAATTGGACTCTATGTCGACCAAAAGCGGGGTCCTTACGTGCACTTAAATTTCCATGACCTATAAAGCTCTGTAATTGGTTAGTGGCCATACAGACGAAGAACAAGGCTAGGATACGAGCAGATGCTAGAGACCACTTCTACCAAACACCATAAACAGTTTTGAGTTGAGATTGAGGTTAGCCTGACGTGCTACCTTACTTAGGGCTGAGAGGAATTAACAAACGTGTTGATCAGTATCAACAATAACAACCGGTCCTATTGCGCTGTCAAGTCTTTTCGTATTGCTATACACCTGCGTAATGCCAAAACCTACCCTACAGATGCTTGCTCAACTTTTAACTGGTTAACTAAAATGAGTCAGCAATGGTAACCGAGGAGGATAAAATCGTCGTGTGGCCAGACATCGATACCAGGATGACAGCCGAGATTATTGAATTCGTCACATCACTGCCTGTAATTTAGGTACTTGTATCAAACGACTGCCACAAATAAATACTACCAAGAAAGTAAGCCGAGAATTAACAAATGCCAGCATACTAAGAGGTAAACCCAGCAATTAATTCATCTGTCTAAACGGCTTCATTCGGCTTTACAAAAGTTGTTGGAGGTGTAGCTGGAGTGAGAGGTGTCGACCAGAAAATGCCACTTACGAGGCAATCAAGTGGGGTCCAGCATGCGAGGCCGCACGACACCCACATCATTCCTTCACGATATAACTCGATAAGCCAGGCAAAGTTAGGGTTCGTATCTATGAGTTTTTTGACAGCTTCAGCAGGGTAGACTGTAGGGCTCGCCGACTTAGAATTCGCTGCGTTAGCGTGACACGCCTTTGGTGAAAATGCAGCTTGAGTCTCAGTTGAAACAGACCGGGTGTACAATCTTGTTCTCGCTAATGGAATTGATGACAACCAAATTTATAACTGGAGACTCAGGAGCAAATGCTCTAGCTGCAATCTCGCTGCAAAGTGGCTCGAGGCGGAAAGCTTGCTAGAAGAAGGATTGGAAGCTGGTTGGTTGTTGGTCGGTAAGTTGGAAATAGAAGTGCTATTCCTGGGTGCAGCAGAGATCCCCGATGTGTTCACAGCCGAGCCAACAATAGTAGAGTTCATACACAGGCCTCCAGAAGCGCTATTGGATAGTTGGGTAGCCGCAACAGTCGACTCAGTTTTGGATCGGATCTTCGATAGAAGCGATGTGATTGCAGGGACATCTTTTGGTCTACATCCCAGCCTTACAGCCTTGAACATAAATGATGTTGGGGTAGCGAGGAATAGCGTTACCAAGTTCAGGATCGTTAAAGGCTGACCGCCCATAGCCTTTTTATTTTTTTTTTTTTTTAATATAACCCGGTAATAAGACCATAAAGAGATCTAAGCATCCTAAAGTCCTATAATAGTCTCAATAATAATAACCTAAACCTA
>JAAVTZ010000817.1:0-17000 GCA_014898835.1 Fusarium lateritium | reverse complement strand
CACATGGCGCACTAGAAACGTCATGTCTTATTTCTACCGTCTCGGATTGCCGAAAGACTATGGCTAGCCTCTGGCAAGCTCTTCCGCAATGTCTTGTCTGGAAAGTACTCATTGGAGTCTATCCACGTTTACCTAAAAAGGTGCCCGTCTTTTCCAAAAAAAAAAAAAAAAGACAAGGTTCCATACGTTAACGAGCTGTCGCACCATCGTCTGATTCTCTTTTACGCATTCTTACCCATCGTCATACATCAAGCAATCTTAAGCATCACATCGTTCCAACACTTGAACAGGGTTTACGCCTTCATTATCTATATTTATACGTGGCAGCTTTCAGCACGCCACCGAACCTATAGCTTTGGCAAGTTGGGTCTTCAAGTCGGATTCTTCGATGGGGATGAGTATGAGCGAGACAACTCGTTTACCAAAAGCAAAGGCCCTCCCAAGACGATTTGGCTGCTTTTTACCACAGCCGGCACTCGCACGACTATGCCAATCCTGGTAGCTTTCCATCCGAACAAAGCACCCATGGAGGTCCTCGGAGACATTGAATGGTGGCTGTGGCTATTCTTCAACATAACCATGTACAGCGTTGTGCTAGATTTCTGGTACTATCTGGTTCACCAGGCCGCACACGAAGTTCCAGGTTTATGGAAATTTCACCGCAGACATCACACCAGCAAGCATCCCAATGTCTCTCTGACTCCATATGCCGACTTTGAACAAGAACTATGGGACTTGTTCGGAGCACCGTTTCTGGCGTATCTAACAGTGCGCTCCTTGGGTATTCCTTTCGATTTTTTCGCATGGTGTATATGCCTTCAGTATATTGTTCATACAGAAGTTGCTGGGCATAGTGGAGTTCAGATGCATTTTTCTCCTCCGCTGACGCTGAATCCACTACTACGACTACTGGAAGCCGATTTGTCGATCGAGGATCATGATCTACACCACAGACGAGGATGGAGGAGTGCACAAAATTATGGAAAACAGACAAGGGTATGGGATATACTATTTGGAACGTCTGGCAAGAGGATAGAGACTACAGCATTGATTACAGTAACACAGTTCACTTGCCTCTATTTGAAGGCATGTAGGAAGGCCATATATGAGTACTGCATCAAGCAGCCTATCAAGTACTTGAATATGCCTAGCAATTATGAGAATGATTTAAAAAGACATCGCTTTCCCTCTCTAACTATCATCTATCTCACATGTTCTCCGGCCCCTCGGCATACTGTCTCCACAAGGGGTTGTTTAGTAGATCCTCCATCGCACTACTTTCAGTACCGACAAACACCTCAATACCGGGTCCTGCTTCTGCTCGATCAGGCAGAACAACATGCATCGAGTGCGTAATTCCTACCGAAGGAGGTCGAACAGCCTTGACACGATCACCCAATACAGGACCCCACTGTAGATCATAGAAAGGAAACTCTCGCCAAGAAGATAGCAACGCGTGATTACCGGGCATATCCAAAAACGAAGTCGGGACGAAGCGAGATACGTTATGAAGACGCTCCACCAACGAAGCGAGGCTGTCGAGATAGACATCTTGAGATTTGTTCACAGCATGTCGAATACAAATAGCGAGATCTGCTAGGCTGACTTCATCTTCGTTCAGCATTGATTCAAGGTCCAATATTGCTGGGGCAAAGCCAAGAATATTTCCCAGCGTGTGTTTGTGGATCTGACGCCCCGCACGACGACGACCGTCCAAGGCAAGGCTGAGGACGGAAGGCCCTGAAGGTTTGGCTTCACCTTCAGCGTTTTTGTGCTGAGCAGACATGGTGCAACGCCATATGAGTGCAGCCAATGCGTCATTTGTGGAGATGTAGGTAGGATTGGGATCTTGAGATGGCTTAAAAAGCTTAGCATTACAGGGAGACGACACCTCCTTGAGCGCTTGGATCTTCTCAGGCGAGAAGTAGAAAACGTGGCCATGATGAATGGGGGCGGCCAGCCTTGGCGGGGGTCCCTCCGGGGTGAAGGGTATCTCCGTGTACTCGGGGTGATCCTCAGGTTTACCAGGGTTCAAACCTGATGATTCCATCAACTTGGCTCGGTCCTGCCAGGGGATCTCGACAGGGTTGGTAATGGGTAGTCCTTGTGCTTTTCTGACTTCCTCGGCAAGGATCTCAGTAAACTTGTATGCTGTGGTACAGTCTGCATAGGCGTGAAGAAACAGAATGTTTAAGAGTAACCCGCCCCGAATAAAGTTGAGTTGCATCATGGTCACATTGAGTCTATCGCCAGCTCGTGGCCACTCTCCGCCCAGGCCTCGCTGACAGACAACAGAAGGGTCTAGAGCAGAGGAAGGGAAACCACGGCGTTTCAGCTCAGCATAGCTCGGAAAATCTTGGTCGCGAAGGTCCTTGACGATAAAGTCATGGTCGATCTCGTCTCCATAGTGGCGGAGCTGCAATAGACCTTGCTGTGAGCCGGCAGTGGCTGGAACACCCTCACAGCCGGCGATGGGGGTACGTTCCTTGAGAGCCGTGTAACTTTCTCTCAAGATCGTCGTCAGTTGTTTAGCATCGTAGCCATCGGGAAGCTCAAAGTGAAGAAGACTTCTGATCCATCCCAAAGGACCAATCCTCTCGGTAGGTAGGAGAGGAGGGGCGAGGTCAGGCAATTCCTTGACCTGCTCAGTCAAAAGAGATTTGGAGTCAAAGGGCTGTGACTGCAAGTCGAAGACCTGAGACTCGGTAAGAGCCGGAATATCGAAAGAAATGGCTGCCATGATTTCGCTAAACAATGCAGCATAGAAAGGATAAGGATTGTGACTGTGGATGGAATGGCTGCATTGGGCTCGAGACAACAATGGCTTCTAATACTTGCGAAAAAGAAAGCATGCAGCTTCACTCGCACGTTTTCGGTGACTACGAGTCTGGTCTCTGGAAACTATCGAACGTTCAACCCCTACCGTTCCCTTGATTCTATGCACGTTTCAGGAGCGCAGTTCCATCGCCGAACCAACAGCGAGAAAACGCTGTCGACGGCGTCGCGTCCAGGTATATCTTTAGGATGAAGTGTGGAAGGATTAAGATGAATACTACCGTGTTGGTCGTGGATTTAGGGTGGAGTGTCGTTCAAGCCAATAGAAGCACTCAATCGTTGACATTAACCAGGGAACGATCCATCCAAGAGTAACCTCGAAAAACCGTGTATGCCTTTCAACCAACACACCAGATCCGACTTTCCGTGCTATGCCGCAAGCTCCCGGTGGGTTTCTCGCTACCGGGCCTGGATTAAGATGCTGACGCCGTGCTTGGACTTCTAGATTGGGAAACAGCAGTGGAGTTTTACGGGTACGGCCGTGATTATTCCCGGGATTTTGAGGATCCTGATTCAAGAACTGCCACGGAAGGGCCAGCCTCTGAAACGTGCCACTTCCCGGGGCATCAGTGCCGAGTTCCGGGAGGATCCAGCCCCAAGGAAATCCGCGAAGCAGGGTTGACTTGAAAATGGCGGAGTATTTGAGCCGCAAGGTCAATTTTGGCGTTTATCAGGCTTGGCGATGAACCCATATATCAGTCTGTTCCACAGCTTCATACATGCTAATATAACTATACAGCAATTCCAGAAATTCCATTAACGTTCGTTCTTTGCAACCATCAACAGCACATAAAGACCGGGGTTTGCATGAAGGATTTTCAACTCCCCTGCAGTTGCTTCAACCAACAAACCGTAGTATCAAAGTGGGCGTACCAACCCCGCTGAATTCTTCACCAAATGCGATTGTGGGCTGTTTGCGGAGCATTCTGCAACTTTTCCAACAAGGATTCCGAGCCATATCGTTCATAAACCAATTTCCAACACGACTGTGTTGTTGCACTGCCACCAGAAGAAGAAAAGACAATGAAACCCATGGTCTTTCCTCAGTTTGCCGTAGTAGCTCAGGGGATATCATTTAACAAACTTACGGCCCAAATAGCTCGACTAACAACCAACAACCGTCGAAATCTACATCCAGTTAGCCAGGCAAGCGAACGGCCATGCCAGTAGATCCCAACATTGTAGCCATTTTCGGGCCTCCGCCTGAGGGGCTGGATCTCGAACACGATGTTGTTACCACTTACAATGTTGTTTCTTGTGTTGTCCTTGGTGTTGCTGTTGCTATCGTGGGTTTGCGCTTCTACGTGAGGAACATGAAGTCCTCTTGCGTGGAGATGGATGATTGGGCTGCTTTGGGTAGTCTGGTGAGTACCTGGAGCTCAGTGGCAGGATTGACACTAATGATTTTGTGTAGTTCTGTTCAGGTGCTGCTGTCGCCATGACAATTCTTGGTAAGCCAGATTGATAATTCGTCGGTGAAAGACAATACGGCTTACCAGTGCACCAGCTGGAGCTCACGGTTCTGGTACTCATGTTTGGTCAAATAAGCTCCCGACACTCATCACCGTATTCAAGGTAAGATACAAACCTTTACCCTGTCTTGCAGCTAAGCTAACGGCCACTTACTCACAGCTAGTTTATGCCGAACCGTATGTATACGCCCTCGCCGTCACTTCTGTCAAGATCAGCATCCTTCTTCTTTACCGCCGACTCTTCCCCCTTTCAAGAGACAACAATCGACCCTACACCTTGATGTTCTGGACGGCGTCATTCACAACCGCTGTTTACCCTTTGATTCTCTGGATTGTAATGGCTTGCGCTTGTCGACCTGTCAGTCATTTCTGGAACCAATATCTCGGTTCGCAGGGCACATGCATTGACGTGAAGCTCTTTTTCTTGGTTTTGGGGATAATGAATATGATCAATGACATTATCATCTTGACTGTCCCCATTCCCCGAATTTGGACGCTCCAAATGAACAAGAAGACGAAAGTCTCAATCATTGGTATCATGCTACTTGGCAGTTTGTAAGTCTGACTCAACACTCGAAGAGAAGCGCACGGGCTAACCAGTATCAAGTGTTTGCGTAGCTAGCATTGCCCGAATTTACTATCTCTGGGGGTTCTTCCAGAATCTCGATGCAACATGGTGGATGGGGCCATCGTTCGCTTGGTCAAGTCTTGAACCATCGGTGGCTATCATCTCAGCATGCCTGCCAACATTGGCTCCTCTATTCCGTATGAATCGTGCGGGATTATCTTCACGCGGCACGCCTTCAGGACAGAATGACCTGTCCAAGTCAGGATCCAAACATTTTCAATTGTTTAGTGCCAGCAGGAGTAAGGGCCATGAGTTTCATAGTGACGATGATGAGGTAGAATTGACGTGCAATGTAGCCAGTGGAGAAGTAAGTAATGGGACAGTTTGGAGTAAGGGGAGCGGGGCGGTTGAGCGTGGAATTACAGTCGAAACGCAGATTTCAGTGACGCGTCGCGACAGGGAGGATACGTGTTCCAGCAGCTAGTAACTACCGTATTTACAAAATTCAGGCTAGTTTTGATCTATCCAATTGGTGGCAGCGAGTTCAAGCTTGCTATAGAATAGATCACTAACCTAGGTAATCTACTAACCAGTCATCCAGACATAGGATTTCTATCAAGCCACTTCCGTACGGCATAGAGGATTTACAGGGAGTTCCGAGTTTCGAGATGTCCAGCATCTGAGAAAGGTCTTCAAAAAAGATGAGGATTATAGTGGGAAGGTGAGCATGGCAATATTCAAGGGCTATTAAATTCGTTTTGGCCTGTGAAAGAGCAGATTGTTATTGTTGTCATTTGAGCGAAAACGGGAGAGAGACATAAAGCTTTGTCTTGCCTACCTAGTTAGATAAGGCAGCGGTTAGTGATTTGTGATAAACAAACTTGCTTATCTTATCTAATCTGCACGTGTCCGATAACAGTTTTTTTTGTTTTTGTTTTTTTTGTTTTTTTCGGAGAAACAGAATCCCCGGCCCGAAAACTGGGAGTTGAGAAGGGTTTTTCCGTGTTTAGAACCCACGACTGTTGCAATGTTTAATCCTGGAACTTCAAATGAGTTTATCAGCTATATTATCTAACTCGAGAAAATCACAAATCTAGGATGCTATACTTAGCGAATAATACTCTTCTTTTATATATAATCTATTTTCTTAATAGTATTGTATTTTAATTGAGGAATATATTTATTGCTTAGCAGATCGATATCAGATGCAACTACCCTAGACCACAAATGTGTAGCGATCATTAATTCCATGGTTTTTTGCGATCGGTATAATTTTATGCCGACCGTTGAGGGTACTTTCAACCGTTTGAGAGCCCCCACGTCGTCTTCTCGCCTATGAGCGCATACGCGTCAACTCGCGACGACCTTGACACGCTAGGCCACGATAAAAGAATACGGGATTAAGCCGCGTCCCTTGAGTTGGTAGGTTCGGGTTTGGATGAGAGTTAATCCCGTGGTTTTTGTCTCCCACATGATACGTGACGGTACATTCGCCCCACTTTCACCAAAGTCTCTAACACATCGACAGGAACCAAGATCATCAACTTTGTACGGGCGCATTTTCTCGCCAGCTTCCAGTTTATTTCATCAATGTTGTGGCTTATGAAATTATGGCTAATGAATTGTTTGGAGCGTTCTTCTTGGCTACCTGAGTTCTTATGCATAGCAGGCTTTCTAGTTTGATGATTCCTGAACAGCTTCATTACTAGCAAGCTGAATCATCAAATGAGCAGGTCATTCTGCCATCGATAAGTGCGTTATTCTCGCACAGAAGTACATTCCATTGCAATATCGTCAAGGTATACTATGGGCATAGCCCAACTGAATCGCCAGTGACGTCTGTCAGACAACAAATCCTGTCGGCTTTAAAAGCATTACCGAGATCACGAAAGAGGAGCCCTTCTGATTGGTGATTATTTTCCTCGGATCTCACACTAAGATCCGAGGAGAGACCCAGTCCTCTAGTCTTGCACCTAAATTGAAGCTTACTTTAGGCTCCGGAATATGCTGGTATCCATGTACTCCTACAGTGGACACAAAACACCAATTGTCATCACAGATATCGTTTTGGGGATGTATTATTAATAGATACTACCGATATTTTCATTGCGCAAGATCATGATGTGACACATAGGTAATATGTTCGTACAATATGGTTGCACGAAATCCATCACAAAATTGCGACTTCGCAAACCGGACTCAGACTCCCGATTTTTACGCAACATTACTCGCCATAGCCGAGTTTTCCGAGTTAGCGACGATGAATTAAGATTAAGCAGCATCAGGCTAAAAAGGAAGTGATGCGCTTAACCTGGATGAGCGAGAAAGTTCCATTGGCATTCAACGTTGAAAGGTCAGTTTGTTGAGTGCATGAGAAAACAAGCTCAAACACGTGGCGAAGACGTGGTGAAACAGCCCTTTCGACAATTGTTCATCGGATAATGATGACCGTCAACGTCGGACTGACTAACTTGAACAGGAAAACTTTCCATTTGTCCGTGTCTTAGAGCCAAGAGAAATATCGTCACTTTGCTGCTCAACTACCAACCGTTTCTGCGACTCTTGTCTCCGTCTTATTTGCCAAGATTGTGATTGTCCACTAGACTTCCCCTTCCAAGGTGCCAAGTACTGCCAAGTACATGGGTCATGTCACCTGATGTAAGCTCCTATAGCAGACAATAGGCGGTGCGTGTCAATTTGATGTTTGTTCCCACCCACCAAGTGCGTAAACTAGCCTTGGCAATATCAGTATTCCCGTGGAGACAGGATTTCTCCACAGACCTAACCCCTACATATGGGTCTACCTTGTTTCCCCAGCTTCTACTTGAGCAAACTCATTCTTGGCGTCTGGGGTATTCATGTTCCTCTTGACCGGATCTCTTTCGTAATCTGGACTAGAAAGTCTGGGCATTAATACCCCGCGCGTCCTTGATGCAGCCTTTACGGGGATGAGTGAGAGATGATCGCCTGCGAGTATAAGTAAGGGGTTCATGCCCCAGCTCTGTCTCGGACAAGCTTTCTGCACCTGCATCTTCTTTTTCCTGCCCCTCTTCGGCATCTTTTCCCTTGATTTTATTTCCTCCTAGGCTAATCTCTTCATCATGGCTCTCGGCTCTGATGGTGATCATCGGTCTTCTCCTACCAAAGAGGAGGAGGGTATTGCCACTACCAGCGATGGCCCAACCAATGAGGACTCTATTGCTTTCGTCGATGATGCGACGGAGAAGCGGATATTGAGGAAGCTAGATAGACGTATCATTCCTTGTGTCTGTTGGATTTACCTTATGAACTTCATGGATCGAGGTAAGTCTAACCTCACACAACCAACGAATATTGACACTAACATCTGGTGATAGTTGGCATTGGAAATGCGCGTCTATATGGACTCGAGGAAGAGCTCGGCTTGACTGGTGACCAATACCAACTCGCCGTATCGATTCTTTTTGTCACATACTGCGTGAGTAGACTTGCAACCACTCATCAAGATAGACAACTAACTCGCACACAAGTTATTCGAGACACCTTCCAACTTAATCATCAAGAAGATGCAACCCGCCAGATACATCGCCGGCCTCGTCTTTTTCTGGGGACTCGTAGCCATCTTCACTGGCTTCGTCAACAACTTCGCTTCACTAGTGGCCTGCCGTCTTCTCCTCGGTACCTTCGAGGCCGGACTGTTCCCAGGTATCATGCTTTATCTGACTACCTTCTACCACAAGCGACACATCTCACTGCGCAATGCCTACTTCTACTCCATCTCAGCCATCTCTGGAGCCGTTGGCGGTCTCGTCGCCCTCGGTATCGGAGAGTTAGATAACCATGATGGGCCCGAACAAGGTGCTGCTGGGTGGCGAGCTTGGCGATGGATCATCACTATCAACGGAATCCCTACAGTCTTGACCGCCTTTGTGATTCCTTTCATCCTTCCCAACACCCCCGAGACAGCCAAGTTCCTGACCGACGACGAACGACGCGCTCTTCTGACCCTTCGATCTGCTGAGATTGGCCAGACGGTTTCCGGTCAGGAGCTACACAAGGAAGATGTCATTGCTGGCGTCAAGGACTGGACCATCTGGGCTCTTTCAATTGCACAGTACTGCAGTCACTCTGTTCTGTACAGCTTCAGCGTCTTTCTGCCGACCATCATCAAGGAGATGGGCACTTGGACACCCAAGCAGGTTCAAGGTCTTACGGTTCCCGTGTATGCTCTTGGTTTTGCCGTCTACTTGATCTGCGCCAACCTGAGTGATCGCACGCAACAACGAGGCCTCTTTTGCGTAGGAGGTGGCTTGACCATGATTCTGGGTTATTGCCTTCTGATTGCCAATTACAACATGGCCATGAGTTTTGCAGGCTGCTTCTTTGTTGCTATGGGACTGTGGACGGGTTCAGGGTCTGGTATGGCTTGGATCACCGTCAACCAACCGCGGTATGGTAAGCGCGCCTTTGCCAGTGGTATTTTCATTACCATTGGAAACTCGGCTGGCGTTGCATCGCCCTTCCTGTTCAGTAATGAACATGCTCCCGAGTATCGTCCTGGCTACGCCGCGTCTATCGGCATGCTCGTACTTGCTGTGGGCATTCACACTGTCGTGTACTTGCATTTCAAGCGGTTGAACAAGAGAAAGCTTTCGGGTCAGGAAGACTGGAGAATGGAGGGTAAGTCGGAGGAAGAGATCGCCGAACTTGGCGAGCATAATCCCCGCTACTTGTACACCCTGTAGATTTTCATGGGAGTTGGTGGCTTAATGCGTGGATTGATGGGACTCCTGATGAAATTTGCAACTTTTACCATCGAATGGCAAAACATAGTTGGATGACATTCTGTTGAGTAAGATAGTCAATAGTCATCTCAAAAGCAATTTGTTGTTTAGGCGGCCTTAGCATCCCCCTCGGGTCTTAATAATAGTGTACCGTTCGCAACACTATTAGAAAGTCTAAATGTTCGTAGCATTCCTTTTATTAGGCTGTCGATCTGCATGGGTACCTAATAGAGAACACCCCTCGGCCGTCATCGAGTCTTGAGAGTAGCCCTTTGAGAAAGTACCAGGGCTGTTCAGTCTTGTAACTGTCCTCAAGCCTGAAAGTCATCTGGAAATGTCCATGGTCGCATCCTCACTGTCAAGCGCCAAACCGCCCCGGAATTCTAAGCCATATCACACAATCGGAGAGACGACATTCTCCTTGAAGCTATATACAGATTTGGTATAGTAAATGAGATTTACAGTTTCTTGTGCATCTGCCCTACCTATTGAGATGGAGGAGAAACTGTATTTTGTTTCGTATGAAGAAGAGTCTTTTCGATTCAAGATAGATATATCGTCTGCCAGATATAAATCATGCACAGCCAAACTCTGACATACTGATACCCGTAATTCGGCACCTCGACAAGCAACCTCCCGCATGTAAGGAGTTGTAAGATCCATTAGGGAATATCTCCCGCCTTGATCTCATTGAAGCCTTTGCTAATACTCAGAAAAAAAAAAGAAAAAAAAAGATAAGAAAAACGTGTTTTTTTACTAAAGTTGAAGGCGGGCCCTTATACCTTATTTGAGGTTAACAGCAATATCTTTAGTCAATACTCGAAATATGCTGCAGCAAGTGATTAAGAGCCTGAGGCACAAACAGATCAACACATAACGCCCCAGGCGAATCGCTAGCACAAGTTATGGCATAGGATACATGATACATCGTTCTTAGCCACTGAGCCCCGGAACGGAGGGAACACTTTCGATCTAGTCGAATTTGTGGGGGTGGATAACCTGAAGTCTCCTCTGTCGAACTAGCTGAGATAGAATCCGGGGTTATAGAACATACATGCAACAGTAGCATCAGTTGATCTTTGTGCAAATCGAGGAGGCGACCAACTGGGACCGTATGGGAGCATATCTATTAAAGAACTCTACATTTCACATGACTTGACTATAATTCCCTCTACTATCATCTGCCATTTGGAGCACGTCTCGTTGTTCTTCCTGGTGGGCAACTTATATCGTCTGCCCCATGAGAATAATTGCGCCAGAAATGCCCACTCCTAGCTAGAATGTTGACCTGAACATCCCGGTCGATCCAAAAGGTGTCAGCAAAATTAACGATATCTCCGGCACAAAGGAAAAATGTGTAGAGTGGGTGATTTATTTGAACACTATGTTTAACCATCTTCACCAGCTGAGTGGAATGCCGGAAATAGTTAGTCGCAAACCTGTATCAACCAGGGTGAAAAACAGTTTACGCAACCATCATGACTCGCTCACTTTCTGGTAGATTTTCTCGGGGAAGTTTCAAGCAGCAGCTGAAAGAACAATAGTACCTTATCTGCGCGGTAAAGGGGCTTTGTCCTCAATTGCGAAAAACCTCATCCCTGTATTTGAAGCTGACTTGTAGGGCCCACGCAGCCCCCAAGACAGGCCGAGTGCTAGAGATGGACTTGGGTGATAAATAAATGTTTATAGATTTGTCGGCATATGCCATCACGGTTGAGAGAGAGCATACCTTTGTCCGCATAACGATACTGTATGTATAAAGGCATTAGCAATATTACTATGACAAGTTGAGTCCTCCAGTTGACAAATAGGGACGGGCAGATCTCTTGGAAGAGGCAACATCAGACTTACATCGGTTGCGACATTTCGATTCTACTTTCTTGCTGCAAAGCCGCCATTTGCGACTCGAGTTGTCATGAATCGGTTATCGGCATAAAAGCCACGGACTTGGCTCCATTCCGACCCTGGCTTAGTGCACTTGCTGGGTGCTGGTGTAAGGCAACTCGAGCCGAGGGCAAGCCACGAAGGTTTTGCAAGGTCAATTGAAGCGATGGAATCTAGTGCAGGAAGTAGAGTCTTCTGGGCGTAGATGGCAAGGATTAATCGTATCCTCCGCAAAACGTATTCATGAGGTGGAGTGATTTATTCTCCGTGGTGCTTAGAGCAGGCTGGCCAGTTAGACGCATTCAATTTAATCCACATCATCTACTGGTTTTACTGAGTATATGGTCGATGGGTTTAGCAACAATGCGCACTAGCGATCAGGAACCAGTTTTCCCCAGATTCCAGACCCCAGACCCCGGACTCCGGATGTCCCGCCTGTCCACTAGCCCACGCTACAGAAAGACTAGTACCGCGTAAAGGAGGCAACGACGCCACAATATTTCTCGACACACAATCTGTTATCTTGTGGGGTAGATGATGGTTTTAGGATAGCGACCCTTATATGATTCAGGGTTAAAGAGGAGTGCTTTTTCTACTACGATGATTGAATTTAAGGAACCAGGTTGGTAATTGATCTACACACATGGCTTAAGTTGGTTATAGTTGATGTGCTTATAGGAAAATAAATGGATTGTCCAATACTGGCCCTGGGAATCGGACTCGCTTATCAAGTGTGCCCCTGAACACTACTTATTAGTTCACATCTGAGCCTGGCATGTCTGCCGTACATACCGTAGGCGCGTTTATCTCGGCCCCTGAGGCCTGAGTCAGAGTAAGCGGCAACAGCCTGTCGCAGTCAAGCCACCTTGGGCTATTGACCTAGTACTCTAGCTGCAGAAATTCGAAACGCGTAGATTAACCCAAATTGGTTGTGGTAACCGTCAACCCCAGAGTGACCCCCTATCAAGCTGCAGCACTATCAACAGCCACACGAATTTAATAGACTTGTTTTATTCCAGACCATGAATGGATTTCCGGGGTAAGGCTAGCCTTGTGATATCATTTGCAAGCAAAGAAGCAGCGTGCTCTTCTAAGGAAACGTTGAAATACTCACAAGACCCCTATAAGCTCCACTGTCATGCATTGCTTTTTTCCCGTGCAATCGAGAGCTTGTGTTGCCATCGTGTCAACCATCGAGCATATTTCCAATTTGTTGATACAACATCGTCTCGTGGGACTTCGGCATTATGAGTGACCTTCGAGGGAATGTGTACGCAGGCATTTCCATCACCTGGGGTGGGGCCTTAGTTGCGCTGATCATGAGGGTCCTAGCACGACGCATGACCAAGCAAGCGTGGTGGTTTGATGATTACTTCTGTGTGTCTGCTTTTGTGAGTCTATTGTACATTCCTATGTGGATCCATGTGCTGATCTTCCAAAGCTGTTTGCGAGCGTCTATAACAGCGTCTTGATTGTTTGTACGTAGAAGATACATATCCATCTTTATCCTCGCATTACCCAAGCGCTGACTATCTCAGGGGCCAAGGAATGGTATTTGGGCCGAATGTTTGATGATGATCTTCCTCCCGATGTTAGAGAGAACATCATCACTCATGGCGGACTGTTAATGCTCATATGCGAGTACTGCTACACCTTTTCCATTGCGTCGTCCAAGTTTACGATTCTGTTGCTTTACTGGCGTCTTTTTAAGCACTCAAAAATCCGCCTGCCGATCCAGATTATGCTCGCCGTAACCACCCTATGGACCCTACTCCGAATCTTCATGATCTCCCTGCAGTGCATACCCTTAACCTTCTTCTGGGACAAAACTGTTGATGGGTACTGCGGCATAGACGCGT
Source organism: Fusarium lateritium (assembly GCA_014898835.1). Classification (NCBI taxonomy): domain Eukaryota; kingdom Fungi; phylum Ascomycota; class Sordariomycetes; order Hypocreales; family Nectriaceae; genus Fusarium; species Fusarium lateritium. The sequence continues at coordinate 3,619 of JAAVTZ010000817.1, read as the reverse complement.
CTAAATTCTTCTTTGGCACCGTGTTGACCCATTTTGCTATGGATGTCGTAATATTGGTCTTGCCTATGATTGAAGTTGGCAATCTTCGCCTGCGACTTGGCCAGAAGCTTGCTGTGATCGGTCTATTCCTTATTGGAGCTTTGTGAGTGGTGACCATCCCTTCTGCAGACAGATTGACTAACGTTCTCCAGGGTATGCCTCGCCTCCGTCTTCGTCCTTGTCGAATCCATCAACTATGACGAGAACACCTCGCAAATGCCGCACGATACGACCCTCAACTTCGTTTGGGGAGGTGTCGAAGTCAATATCGCTATTGTGTCCGGTAAGTCACTGGAAACTAGCTCTCCTTGTGACATCCTGCTTACTGCGACCTCAGCTTGTGTGCCTCTCCTTCGACCTATCATTGCGATCATCCTCCCAGCGTCTTTCCTCTCATCCTACGGCAGCAGCCATCCTATCAGCTACGCAACACACAGCCGCCCTATAAAACTCACTAGCATACACACGAATAAGGACAAAGAAGCAGACGACTCAAGCTCAATTCACAAGCTCGCGGTTGGACAGGAACCACTTCAGACAATTGTGTCTAGTCATCCGCGAAGCTCAAGAAGCTATAGTAGTAGCGGAGAGCTGGACTTGACAGAGATACGTGTGAGAAATGAATTGGTCATCGAAGTGGAGGAATTGTCTCCTGACCTTCAAAAAAGACGGCAGGGCTAGCATAGGAAATATCTTGGACTCTTTTCTGGCAGCAAAATTATATTCAGCTATTAAATACATACGGCCTTACCGCTCCCCCACTCATGTTGTCGGATAAGCAAGCCCAACGCGTGAAAACATTTCGCTTGAGACAGCTGATTGGGAAGATGAATGAATCACATTCATGGGAATAAAAGTCGAGTTGAGTGTTCAAAGACTGACGACAACATCAATGTCGTCAAACCCGTCGCCCACGCTTTGACTCACAGTCAGGAGAGGTCAATATTTGAGCTGCTAGTTGGCTGGTACCCAAAGTCGGCTAGGTCGAGACAATATCATGGGGATTAGCTCTTATTGTTCAGTCATATTTAACAAAAATCCGCCGTAGTCAGACTAACTAAGCAAGATACTTAACTCTTTTCCTCAACAGGCAACCCATCGATGATATCCTTCTTGTTGTTTATATCTGCATCCAAGCCAATGCCTAACTTGATTGCTTCCGCCTCAGTGAACGATCCAAAATAATCCATGTCATCTACAAGGCCTATTCCGGGAGGTGGAAAGACGAAGTTAAGTACGTAATGCGCAACGAATGATATAGCGAACCCAAGTGGGAACGCCAGGTAAAATAATTCGTTCCAAGCCTCGCCAACTTCCACCTGGTTTGGAGTTACGCTGGCAGCAAAACCAGGGAGTTGAGTTGAAAATCCAAGAACCCAGGCGGCAAAACTTCGCGGGTTAAAGCCATGATAGAAATAGTAGATACTAGAGGGATTAGGATCGTAAAGATCCGTGAGTTTGATACGTCGATGCCGGATGAGCCAGTAGTCGCACACTTGGATGCCTATAATTGGTCCTAGAAAGACGCTGTACGCGGACAACACCGAGATAAAAACGGAAGCTGAAGCGAGCAATTCCCATGGACACATGGCGATACTCAAGACCAGGGCAATAAAAGCGCCGCGTCGAATGTTGATATATGAGCTGATGAGACCAGCAAGATCCATTCCGGCACTGTAGGCGTTGTCTACGACATTGATGGCGATCTGGCATAGTACAAGGCCGAGGCCTGCGAAAAACGCGGCAGCTCTAGATCCTGAGGTGTAATTATTGTCGAGCCATTGTTGACAGATGAGTGCTTTATAAGTACTTAGTAAATATGCAGTGACAAAGGCCCAGGGAAATAGACATACGGGGATTCCATATTGCTTCCCCCCAAATCTTTTGAGTGGCAGATGCTGCGAGGCAACCAAAAAGGGGAAAGAGTGTTCCGAAAAATCTGAAGCCTTGTTAGATATTGACCGATCATGACGCAATTTCAGATCAATATGCCCTTACATGATAGAGAACCATTGCCCAAACACTTGGTCACCGGGCTTTCGTGCAAATCGAGTGTAATCGTTGGCATTAGTTAAGCCCACAGCAATTCCACCGATGACAGTCGTAACGCCAGATGTGATGGCCCAGCCCAAATCATGAGAGCTCATTGGCGTTGTGTTTTTGGAGAGCAATGGCCCTCCACCTTTGGCTGCGACGAGGGACCATATCATGATTGATATGAGTGTAACGGATGCAAATATGTTGAAGATCAACAGAACTCGCTTGATCTTATGCGGAGGAATCCAGAGGACAGGGATCATTGAGATGTTGAAAAGTATCCAACCGATAAATTGCTTGGTATCAAGGTGAGCAGAGTCAGGAAATACGTTGTTCAGACGTTGGAAACTTGGGAAGAGGGCGGATAAAATGACTGAGATGCAAAGACCTCCCGTCCATGATTGTACCGAGAACCAGACTAGACTGAGGACGACTCTTTGCGCAATGGCAATAAATGATCCGTATGGGCCCCAGATGTACCGCGATACAACCGGAAAACCAATATGCCACTCAGCGCCCGTGTATCCGTTGAAGATAGCGACAAGGCTGATGATGACCTTTCCGAGCAATGTGGCCACTACCACCTGCCAGACACTAAGCCCGGTAGCCACAAGAGAAGCACCTAGCTGCCAGTTGGAAACTGAAGACTTAGCGGGACTGATCAATCATTCTCGGACCACTGAATGGTTTCTTACTGGCAACCTGGTTTACTAACCAGAACGAAATAAAAGTCAAAGTGTTCCATGTACGACGCTCTGGTTCTAATGGGCGAATATCATCATTGATCCAGACGTTGGATACAGCTCTATCAGCACTGGGGAGCCTAACCCAGGTCAGAAAAGCTTTTAGAACCATTGTAACGGCACGGGCAGTTGCAAAAGACGCTCGAAGATGTTACAGTATACATTGCTTAGCTGCGCTCCTCACTTATTATACTTTTTCAACTGCCGACTATTCTTTCCATGACCCGACCCAAACTGCCGCTGGAACTTAGGCACAGATACCGACAGCTTGGGCTATGGAATCCAAATCCTGGTGGCTCTGCGATAAGCAGGGATTAATTACCCGAATATCAGTTCCTATCGTGTCTAGGAGGGGGTTATCTCGAGAGTTCGCCGAGCCTGAATGTCAATCTCAAATCCCAGGACGCGGGGTCATAACGCTAACTTGCGATAGTCACAGCGATAAGCTATCGTAGACTGGTCGATTGGTGTAAAAAGTTCTATTATCTCTTCAAGCGGCATAAGACGCCAGCGGGGTCACGACAGGGGTGTAAGACTAATCAAAATAATCAGAATAAAAGGTACTTCTAAATATACCTAATTTAGCATATAATAGAAGTACTAGCAGGTCAGCCTATTATAAATTACTATATTATACTTTTTATAGCTATCTTTTATCTCTAGTATCTATTATATATTCCTTATTATTAGGTCTAGAGATTTTTTTTTCTTAAAGGGTTAGGCTTATTCTTACTTAAAGCCCTTATAAGCTAAATAAGCTAATTTTTTCCCTCTCTAGATATAATTAATATCCCTTTATA
>JAAVTZ010000815.1:0-13527 GCA_014898835.1 Fusarium lateritium | reverse complement strand
AAATATAGCTAATTATGTTTTGAGGGTTAACATTTGCGGAAATAGTGCAACTGCCTTTAGCATTTAGAGAATGTCAAAAAAGAGTTGTCAAGACGTATCGAGAAAAAAATACATGGGTATCATTGGTTCATCAGCCTTCCCGATTTACCTGCTGCAGCTTTAAGGCACAGACGTCTCTCTCGTATTGCTGAAACCTGGGTCTTCGTGAGGTCTGTCACTAATATGTTCAGCTTTTCAAAGCACCGTGAATACTACAACCCACCCCTTTCCTTGACGATAGTAATGTTCATGTTCTTAAAACACTGTGTGATCTTGCGATATCTCCTGTATCTATTCTCTTTTACAGTGGAATCATGTAAGTTGATACTTGATGCTTATCACCTTCCTGTCTAAGGGTCATGCCGAATTTGCGAAAACTTACTTTTAGATAGTGTGATTGTTCAAAACTATTGATGGTACATACCAAAGCGTCTAGACGCTTTGATCCAGGTGTCAAACCGAGCCATTGATTTGGCAAAAATACCCCAGAGCTGAACGAACCCTTCGACCGACCCTTTGTATTCGAACCTAACAGAACTCCTTACTAAGGTTGAAGGCAGGCCTTTATACTTTATTCGAGGCTATAAGCAATATCAGTAGAACCTAATAGAACGACCAGCTTCCCAGATGCTGGGTCGGTGGGCCTCCGACTAGTCTCCACGGTTTAGGAACACCCACCAAACAAAGGTTTTGGAAGCTTCCGATACCCTAGACCTCCTAGTGTGTATGACTAAACGCGCTTCGGCTCTAAAAGTTATCATCATTCAAGCGTCATTGGAATCTTTGGTTCTTCTCACCCCGCAATCCGGCTTGGAAATATAACTATCCCCCTGTCACTATGCCATCCCTCCAGCTGTTCCCGTTTCTTTATAGCATCAAAGATACTCTCTTCCCTTCTGACTTGACAATGTTGTCCCTCCCGACACAATTTCGATGCTGCGACTGCAAGCGTAATTTTAAAACGGATGATGGACTGTCGGCTCATCTTCTGAACAGTGCAGTGCATCGACGCGAAAGGCAACCTCAGAAAAAGAAAAAACAACCTCCCAAACCCCTGCCCATAGGATGCAACATGTGCAAAAGGACTTTTCAAACGATGACTTCACTTAAGCAGCATCAAGAGTCGTTGCGACACCACCCGATATGTCACATAAAGTGTCTAGCCAGTGGAAAATGCAAGAAAAAGTTCAACTGCCCATCGGCGCAGCTGCATCACTTGGAGAGCGGGACATGCCCCTCGAGGATATCAAAGGCTCAATTAAATGCAGCCATTACAAAGAACGACGTGGAGGGGATTATAGCGACTCAAGCCTCAACCAAATGGCTCCTGGAGGAAGATGTATCTGAGGCTTGGACATCGCCAGGGAGCAGTCCACTGCTCACACCCACTTCGACTGAGTTCCTCGACTCCTATCCATCCACAGCAATTCACACGCCGCTAAAAAGCCCTCACTCGAGTATGATATTCGGCGCAAACCTCAGTCAAACTTTTGATTCCCACTTCGGCATTGCCGCTGGTCATAAACCGTGTCCCATCTGCCCAGCTCGCCGGACCCGTACATTCGCTCCTAGTGCGCTCCAGCAGCACTTGTTGTCGAGCGTCCATGCTAAGGCGGGTCTTACACTGGTACAGAGAACGAGCGATGAGACATCGTTCCATTGCCCGCTGGCTCTCATAAAAGGAAGCAGCTTGAACAAACCCCTGAAGCACTTCTCGACTGTGAGCGGTTTGGCACAGCACATTGAAAGCGGTGCTTGCCAAGGGGGGAAAGAAACATTGCGTCGGGCGGTTGAGTACATACAGAATGAAATGAAGAGCGTGAACTTGGGCGGGCTAAAGTTATTAAATTGAATTACTCATGCCCTTATATGTAGATTAGTTGGTAGTTAAAAACCATGCAATGCTAACATTAGTTCGTTTATCTCACTTGAGCTCGTGGTGAGTTCCACTCGGCTAGTGTCGAGGGTATCGCAAAGTCGCTCAGAGGCCAATACAGCCACTTCCAGAGGTGGCGGTGCCGCTGATTCAATGGTGCCCAATGCGCCTTTGGCAATAACGACCCAGGTCGTATCTTCTATTGCGAACCAAAACTTAAAGCTGTCCGAGAAGCGAGGAAGCTAACTTATTCTGCTACCTTCTTGGCGGCTGACTGAAATACTCGTAATGCTGCTGGGTGCGCCTCAAACGATGCGTTTCCGCTTGCTTGATCTCGAGGGTCATCTCCGGGACCACTATCATAGCAAGCTTGGCTACCTTTATAGGATCCCTATGTACAGCTTCAACGCTACCAAGAGCTACCTAAGCAGCGGCGATAAGGGTATCCAAGCAGCAAGAATTTAGCATCAAACAAATGAAGAATGCTGAGATGTTCAAGGTTTCTTGCCTGCGCAAGAAAACGGCATGGCTGTCATCATGCAAAACTGCCAAATACATATGCCGTACCATACTCAGCCACTCATGGTAAAAAAGAATTTGCTTCATTGACTGCTCCAGTGTTTCGAGGAGGTGCCGTTATCCATGATGGAGCATTGAACTGACAAAGATTGTTAACATTAAAAATCGTGGGGCGCACAAGTGCAAAGGATTTCTCTTGAACAACTTAGAATGGAGATATGATATGTGAAAAAAACTGCATCAAATTAAGATTGTGGAGTACACCTTAGTCCGAGCGGGCCTATCATGAACAGCGAGGTTAGAATAAAGTCCGAGCATCAGGGATGTAGCAGTTGTCAGTGCGAACTGGCCAATGAAATATGTCATCTCGAAATGAGAACCCTGCTTAGTGTCAGACAAACAGACCATTTTCAACGTTTCCACTATTACAGGGCTATCTAATCCACATCCTTGTTACCATTGTATCCGTTGTATCCATTGTATTGGTTGCAAGCGGTCATGGCACGTCAATTTCAGGGGTTTAAAAGACGTTACCTCTGCCCTCGCTCGACTGAACTGTTCCAGCTTACGAGCTCTCACCGTCACGCAGAACCTCAGGCGGCACGAATAACCATGTATTCAGCAGTCGGCAATCCCGAGGTGCTGGCACAACATGAGCATGGTATAGGGCATACGACGAGCCACCCTGTGAACGATCGAATCGGACAGAATAGCCAAGAGGCTATCGACAAAGATACAGGCCAGACTGAGCTGCTGGACAAGTCCAAATAATGGGATTTAAACGTCAACCAGATCCCACTGCGATCTCAATCGACATTCATCGTTCCCCCCCGCGGACATCCGAAACGACAATGGTGGCACAGAATCGGTCTACCTGGAATGGTCGTTCTTACCGTCGGCACGGGTGTGATTATATTTTCCGTGGCGCTAATCATTTTTCTCTGGCACGGAGCTGACGAGGCGAGGAGGCGTGATGATCGAAGTGAATTCTGGGATAGGATTGTCTTTCGCGATTGGTCCACACGACTCGTCACAATCTGTTCCGCTGCAATTCGAGTGTCAATGGGTTTCCAGATTGGACTTGCTGCAGCGGCTATGGCGTCTGTCATCCTTGAAACTACAGGAAGTCGATTCTCTGACGTGGCCATGCTGTCTATCCAAAGAGCCTCAAGTTCTAGCGCCGGCCCGTCGGATCTTCTCCCTACCGCTTGGCGACATTGCCTTGCAGGTCGCTCCTCCGGTCTGCTCTACTTTATTATGCTTGCACTGACGTTTGCGATTGCATTGATTTCGACTTTTACTTCGACAATCCTTCTCTTCGACTTTGGCCAAGACCAAATCTCGGGCCGGATAGCTACGAATATCAAAGCTGTTGGTTTTGACACATCGGAAATCTTCCCTTTCAATGGCATCTCATATTGGAAATCAAGACCGATGGCCCATTGGCGCTTTGCCGAGTCTCGTCCAGAGGAAACTGAAACAGGCCGACGCACTGGAAATGCTGTTGATACGGGTGATGTCTACCGGGCCATGCTTCCATTTGATAGCCCCCAAGACAGAACTACTCTTGAGTACTATGCGGGACCGGCTGTCGTCATCAACCAGCGAACTGCCTGTTTCGCACCCACGTTGGATGATGTGAAATTCGTTTACAATTTGAATGATGGCTCTGCCACTGGTGGCTTGTATCTCAAAGCCATCGCTGCCGTCGATAATCAGACTGATTTCATCGGAAGCGATGAGACAAAGCTTGGAAACATAGCCTGCCGAATTCATAATGCATGGCTTACCACAAACTCCACCCTTTTACCAATCTCTCTATGCAGCAGCGTGGCAAATACTGTACCTATCAAGACTGGTACCAAGAACCCACTCTCTGGCTGGGCGTATGGCTTCAATTCGGTACTACTCGTCAGCTCGGGTTCAGCTTTGAACGGGATTACTCCTGCCAACAGTACAAAGACTCAAGAATCGAAGACACCGAAAATACCGAAAGAGTTAGACGACTTGACATTCCACCAAGATGGACCTTGGACAATGGCTCAGACAGTTGAAGGGGCTGAAGTATTTAATGCCACTATCTGCTATATCAGCCAGAACCTACCACACAGATATAATGTCACCATGACCGGTCGAGCTATTCCCTCTGAACCAAAGTTACTATCTGACTGGTCAGCCTTGATGACCAACGAGAACGGAACAAGCATCATACAGCAGCTGGGCGTTGGTATCTCTCCCGACAACACGACAGGACGCGGCATCTTAGACCTCCAAGTTCACTCTGGCCCGGACTTTTGGGCTGATCCTGACGATGGAGGACAGGTGCAAAAGGCATACCGTTTGCTCTGGTCCACACTCATTGAATTCTCTGCCCTCGGAAGCTGGAGCTTTGCGGGCAGAATTATGAACGACGAGTTTCTAACACAAATCATTTGGCCAACACACCCTGAACATGCAGCCGTGTTTCAGAATATCCTTCGTCTCACCGGCGATCCAGCGCAAGCAATGCAAGCGGTTGTATTCCGCTTTTATCAGATGTTATACTACGACTGGCTGCCTAACTTTGACCCCACGCGTGAAGTCACAACTATTCACTCGCAAGACATCCTCATCCCGCAACAGTGGAGGGGTTTTGTCGTGGTTATAGCTATCATAATTGCGCACTTTACCGTGACTGCTCTCACGTTGGCACTATTTGCGCGACGAACCCGTTCTTCACTTTTGGGCAATGCTTGGCAGGCTATCTCATAAGTAGTTTCTCCTGATACTCAAGATATTATCCGAGCAGCAGGCAGTGAAGGTATGAAGGATAAGGATGTGGAGCTCCTGGCGAGGTCAACAGGCCGAGACAGAGAAGTGATCGCTTTATCGAGTAGTGTTGATAGTGGTAGGATGGAACTGCGAGTACGTTAGATATTAGAAGGATGAAGATTATGCAGATTGTCTTAGATGGTGAAATTCGGGCTGTATAAATAAAGTCCTAACAGGCTCTGAGCAGGTGACTATTTGCCGGACTGGCTGATCAAGTTAGCAAGCTTGGAAAAAATGTCGTTGGTGATTATACCAAGACTTTCTAAAGTCTTAACTTTTAGTTAAAAGCGAACCTTTAGAATAAATAAGAGGATAACTATCGTTAATGAATAGCTAAGAATACATTTTCTTTTCCCATCATAATAGCCGCTCCGTTGTTAGCATTTCTTCCACGCTTACGTGAGACCACAAGCCAAGCTAACGGGCGCATCGTACTAATCCGCCATTGCGATTGGTTGCATCCATCTCGGAACGGGAATAAACTCCGCGCAGCAACGGTCATTGGTGCCCCCTCGCTTACTTAACTCACATCTATCTTGATAACAACATCAATTCGTTTACGCCTACGTGGCGTAGATCTTGCAATACCAGGACCAAGGCCACTACCTGGGTCTCCTCTTTGAACCAAGACCAGCATTCATTGTGATACCATTCATTTCTTCGCCATGGCTCTGCTCGTCTCAATATCACACCTTACGGGACTCATAATCATCCTCACTATCTTCTATGTGGTATCCAAGGTCTTGTACAACCTCTTCTTTCATCCGCTCCGCGCCTATCCAGGCCCCTTTCTCAATCGTATCTCCATCCTACCCTTCCTCTACTGGCTCTCTAGCGGCACCTTGCCCTACCGCATCGCCGACATACATGCCCGCTACGGACGGGTAGTCCGTATTGCTCCAAACGAGCTGGCCTTCGCAGACCCAAGGGCCTGGCGCGACATCTATAGCCGTCAGGGTGGCGGACGCTTAGAGTGTGCCCATGACATGGAATACTACAACGGCACCAGGCAGTCTCAAGCTTCTATTATTGCTTGCGAGCGCGAGGAGCACGATGCCATACGTAAAAAAATGAACATCGGCTTTAGCGACCACGCTCTCAAGACGCAAGAGCCTGTAATCCAGGGATACATTGACCTACTTGTTCAAAGACTTACCACTCAATCATCCGATGGCCAATCTGTCAATCTTCGCGACTGGGTCGCCTATACTACGTTCGACTTGATTGGCAAACTAACCTTTGGCTCCGACTTTGGGTGCTTGGAAAGCAATGCCTATCATTCCTGGATCCGGCTCATCATTGGACATGTTAAGGGCCTAGCAACTCTCTTCGCGCTGAGTCGCCTGGGAATACTCACTGTCGTATCGTCTCTAATGACTAAACTCGGCGTTGGAAACGACAAGCGCCAGCTTCACTTGCAGCTTACGGAGGAGAAGACAAAGCAACGCCTAGATCTCAAAGCCGACCATCTTGGCTTTCTCGACGGACTTATCAATTCCGATATCCCATTCGAGCAGTTAAAAAGGAATGCGGCACTATTCATCGTCGCTGGCAGCGAAACAACCGCCACACTTCTCACTGGCACCTTATTCCTCGTCGCTACACATCCAGAGGTTTATGAGAGGCTTCAGACTGAGGTCCGCACCCGTTTCACGTCCGCCAGTGAGATAAACTTCAAGAGCGTCAACGAGTTACCATACATGCTCGCTGTTCTCAATGAAACACTCCGCCACTATCCGCCCGTTGCGATTGCCTCCCCACGTCGAGTCGACCAATCTGGCACTCAAATCGCTGGGTACGACGTTCCGGTTGGTACGACCGTCGGTGTGTGGCAATGGGCTCTATACCACGACCCAGAATTATTCGCCGACCCGCACTGCTTTGACCCAGATCGGTTCCATGATCGAACCAATAGCAAATATGCCAACGATTGTCTGAGCGCCGTGAAACCTTTCCTTATCGGCCCTCGGAATTGCCTAGGGCAGAACTTGGCCATTCTTGAGATGCGAGCTATTCTCGCCCGATTAATTTGGGAATTTGATATTGTGGTCAGTGACGAGAGTCGTGGGTGGCTCACTCACCAGCCGAACTACCTTCTGTGGGATAAGCCCGACTTGCATGTTTATTTGACGCGAGTTCAACGATAATAACACACTTGAGTATATCTCAAAGACGGCTCTCGCTCAGCCACAATTGACTTGGAAACTCTTATAACCCTCTACTTGTCGACTTCATCTCCAAAGACATCTTTAATAGGAAATCTTAACATCACCGGACCTGGATCTTAGGGTAGCTGGATCACACACCAATATGTATTAGCGCTTTGGGATCTGCGATGCCCCACCTCCTTGAGGCCGCGGGTGCTTCCGTTGCGACCGCTATGAATTTGTAATTATTACGACAAAGGCGGATAAACGTCGAGACTTCTTGTTAGTTGCAATCTGGACTGTACCACAAGTACTATGAAATAGTTGGGTCAAAGGGTCGGGTCGGAAGCACCGGGGACTAAGGAGATAGGACCATCCCGCTCCGAGCCTTGCTGAACTCAATTCAACGATGAGCTAGATTCTGGGGCGGACAACCGTTCCGCGGATAATTCCGAAATATCTGAAGGCCACTCAGTGAACTTATAACATGATTTGACTCTTTTCTGAAATGGTCTTGGAAATTCAAATCTCTCTGAACACTGACATTGAGTTATTAACAATCCCTATTATTGTAAAAGGCAACAATTCAAGATGGCACCACTTACTATTGGCGGTTTGGAAATTCCTTGGATTGACACTCTAAAACCAGAGGACTCCACGAGCATGGCACCTTACAACAAGCAAACCCGACGTACGGACGTCTTACCCAAGGGTTGGCAGAAGGAGCCCGGAAAACGTATCCTCGAATGCGATATTATTTACGATCAAAATATTGAGATCTTCCTCAGAGATGGCACCAAAGTAAGCAGATACTGCGATGTTCATTTGAGATAACCAGCATTCATACCTGTCTATAGATTTACGGTGACATATTGCGACCCGTTACAAGCGAGAAAGTCCCCGCTATCTTGGCGTTCAGCCCATTCGGCAAAGGCGGACATGGTATGACTCTAGCAACGGAACTTGGAATTCTCAGTATTTACTGACAGTCAATCAGGCTTTTACATCTACGAAAATTCTCCATTCAGACTCGGCATCCGCCAGGATGCAACCTCGGGCCTGGAGAAGTTTGAATCGTTGGTTTTACTGTTAACGTAAATTCAGTTTGAGTTCTAACTACCATTTCCCAGTCCCGATCCCGCAGAATGGGCACCTCGAGGCTATGCAGTTGTGAACATAGATATCAGAGGAACTTGGGAGTCCGAAGGCAACCTGTATATCGAAGGGTCTCAGCCAGGTAAGTAGCAAACGTCTGGAGTCCAATTGAGCGATGCTAACGAGACCGGAACAACCCAGGTATTGATGCATATGACACCATTGAGTATATTGCTAAGCAGGAATGGTGCAACGGTGGCATCACCATGGCTGGCAACTCTTGGCTTGCTACAACGCAGTGGTCCGCGGCGATCCAGAAACCTCCATCCCTCAAATGCATTGCACCTTGGGAAGGGTTTACTGATAAATACAGAGACGTTGCCTGCCGAGGAGGCGTTCCCAAGAAAGACTTCGTGGGATTTATCTTCAACAAGACGATCAGGGGTCGCCAGCAGCGTGAAGACCTGGTCAAGGCTTTAGACCAGTGGCCGCTGATGAATGCCTTCTGGGAAGATAAGTCATTGGATACCAGCTCTATTGAGATACCTATCTATGCACTGGCCAGTTATTGTTCTGGTATTCACGTGGCAGGGTCGATTCGTGGATTCAATGCGGCAAAGTCCAAAAACAAATGGCTTCGCATCCACCCAACTCAAGAATGGTATGACTTATACCTGAAAGAGGCTAACGATGAACTCCAGAAGTTCTTTGATCGATATCTCAAGGGAATTGAGAATGGCTGGGAAAAGACACCTTCTGTTCGCGTCTCGGTTCTTACCTACGGTGATAGAAACGGTCCGGTAAGTTTCTTCCAGATGAACTTATCTTCTTAGCTTGGACAAGACCATCCGAGAAGCTTCCCAAGATTAATCAACACTCAGGAGTGAAGATTCCTAGCTCACACACACTAGCAACCAGTCGTCAATCTTCCATTCACCGAATACCCACCAAAGAGTACCGAATACCGAAGGTTATACCTCACGGGTTCGAAGACACTTTCTGCCGAGGCTCCAACCAGTACCTCGCAGGTTGACTATCAGTCTGACAATTTGCGTGCGACGCCAGCCGATTTTACCTACATCTTCCCTGAGAAGACCAGAGTCATGGGGCACAGCAAGGTGAAGCTTTGGATATCTTGCAACGAGGGTGACGATATGGACATCTACATCTCTCTGCGTAAAGCCGACAGAAATGGGAAGGTCCTCGAGCATATCAACGTTCCCTGGTCTGCGCTACCAGATCATGTGAGCTCGCAAGAGGATGTACCCAACTCGAACACGATCAAGGTAAGTAGTGCGCCCTTCATAGCTCGAAATCCTCCTGACTGATCATCTAGCACCTCGGACCCTCGGGTGTGCTTAGGGTGTCCCACCGTGAGCAGGATCCTAAGAGGTCTACTAAGGCAATCCCTTGGCATCCACATACCAAGGAGGAGAAGGTTCCACCCGGAACAATTGTTCCGGTGGAAATTGGCATATGGCCCATGGGAATTCAATTCGAACAAGGTGAAGGACTGGTACTTCGTGTCCAAGGCTTTTTGGACCAATGTGTTGAGTTCCCTCAGCATATTGATGGGACACCCCAGAATCTGAACAAGGGCAAGCATATCATTCATGTCGGTGGCAAGCACGACTCCGCCCTCAGCATTCCTGTTGTGCCAGTTTAGGAACCAGGTTTTAACTAGTCCGGTAGACATTAGTCAGATAGAAGATTGATCAACATATCCGTACTCCAGTCCTCCCAACGTTTATGGAATCAACCCTTTGAGACTATTCCTTGTGCGGCTTGGAAACCAGGCGCACTGTTCGTTCTCGACGTTTGGGATCCATGTGTCGTCTATCTTGTCATATTTGTTTCACTTACGATCGCGTTACGAACCAAGACTCTGGAATTATCCTACGTGGATGGTATGGTTTGTCATCGCGTCCGGGCTGTGGTTCCATTTCGCTACTGTGTCGCCATCCTTGTTGATAGGATGATGAGTGTATCTGGACTAGTACAAAGTATTTGTGAGAATGGTAGCAGCAGATAAAAGACATGACTATTTAATATACATACAAACCATACGCTGAATGTGACAACCACTGAAGACAGTAGCATTCTATATAGCTGTTAATTTGATAGGTTGACATGTCCATGGCACTGTTTGCAATATCTCTCTCAATGTCCTTGCATGGCATGCCCCTCCAAGGGTATACGTCTTGCAGGCTTACACCCTTAGTTTCAAGAATCAACAGTTCCATAAACTTCCCAGAGCTCTAGTGAGCCAATTTTTTGCACCGCTATTTCACCATGATTAACTAACATTTCACATGAAGCTGATCACAACTGGACCGACTTAGCCGGCTTTGGACAGTGTAATTCTTTCTACAGCAACGTAGGATATCTACCTGTCGATTAGCTTTTGGTATATGAACCACCTCATAGGGTTACATACGCAGGAAACTGAAACGACGGTATATGGCCGTAGAAATCGGGGCCTTCTTGAGAAGCGACGGCCAGAAGAGCCAAGGATTCATCTGACAACGGTTCAAAAGATAGGGTGGAAGTGTCGTCTGAGCCTGATTTTTGCATATTCAATGAGCCTATGTCGACAAACTCGTCGTCTCCAGGGATGTTGCTGAGCTGCAAGTCATCCAACGAAGGCATCTGAACCTTCTCACCAATTTTCTGTAGTTCGTCTGTGGTGTACCAGGATCTCGTGCCAGCCTCCACACGATGATGCGGCGACGCTGTCAAAAGACGGAGTGCTGTGTGAAAGGATCGGCGGCATTTTGGTCCAAACACGCTCGGGTTGTGCGTCGCGGCCAGGATCATACAGGATATGGCCTTCATGAGTATCCTGTCAACAACAGGACCCCATAGACGGTTCAATCCCTCATTGCCTGAAGCAGCCATGGTATTGCCGTATTGCTCAACGACCGAATGAGCCAGTGAAATTAAATTTTGTGCTTGTTGGGTATCATTAGCCCATGCGAGAGGTGATCTCAGGCACCGAGAGTACGAAAACATTCTTGTGAAAGTCATACGCATGCGTAGAACATTTGTGACAACGGTCTGCGTTGTCTGCGGTGGAATCGCATCCAAATGGACAGGGAAGAGTTCAGCACATGTGACATGTTCTTCCATAGTCTTGACCCGAAAATTCAGGTAGTCTAGCCGTTCATTTGCGGCCTTGGCGGAAAGGCTCTGGTCTCTTGGTCCTACACTGAGGAGTTCGGAAAGTTCGGTTTGGATGCGATTGAGCTTGAGCGTAGTCGAAAGATATGGATGCTACAAATGGCGAGTGTTTTATGAGTATCATAAAGTTTTAGGTGGCATCTTGTACGATTAGATCCTACTTACGAGATTTTTTATTTCATCATCCACACCCATATCATGCAGTTGTAGACTGCCAGGAAAATTGGTGAAAAGACTGCACCTCGTGTGGAGGTCGCATATGCAGGCAGTCAGTCTTTGAAGGTACTGAATGAAAGAAGAGCTTTCATTGCAATCACGATGGGTCCTTGCTCCATTGATTCCTCGCTCCAGTGCTAATTGTGAGGCAAAATTCATCATGCGCCATGCCTTGACAAACTGGTACCGGAGGCAATGATATATCGTCTACGTCTGTTAGTCAAAGAAGCAACCCGGACGCGTTTGAGGCGTGACGTACCAGCAGTATACTCATAATGATGTCTTCAATCAACGCACGATCTCTTTTCATCACTATGTCGGTGTTCCAGATGAGACGCGCTTCCAACTCCGAGCTTAGCGGCTTCTCTTCACTTTCCGTAACCAGCATGCCTATGGCTATTACTACCTTGCTGATCTCGATATCAACTAGATCTACTGCGATATCGTCAAGTCGCGCCGGATGCGAAGGCGAGGGTGCAGTGAAGAAAGCGTTCAACGTCTTCTGGGCAATTTCGAGGTTAATACACGGGTAAATAGGATAGACAATCTCCTTGAAAGCCTCGTTGTATTGTAGAGCAGCGTCTTGACCGACTTCGAGAAGTGGCTGGGTCGCGGTGATTATGGTTGTTAGATTCTCATCGCTGTCGACTGCATCGATAATCGGGGGATCGTCGGCTTCGTTAGTGCTCGTGTCGTCTATGGCTAGAACTCCAGCCTCTTCCAAGATAGATTTTGCCGTGCTTAGTGAATGCAAGAAACTCGTTTCATGTGTCTGGGCCGAGAACCTGTCATCCACCAGGGAAGGCCGCCGTCTTTTTAGCGATGGGATGGCTGTTGTAGGGCCTATGACCCGGCTGGTGGATTTATGAATATCGTCGCAAATGTCTTTCATATTTGAGAGCAACTGCTGAAGCTCAACGTGGGCGTCTCGGGGACTACTATTGCGGGAACCTATCGATGGTTGCCTCTGACATGGGCCTGCCACTTTGAAGTTAGACCTATAGACATGAGTTAATCTGAAGCCCCAGCCCAGAAACAGAATGTCAGCACCTACCGTGCATACGGCTGCGGTATATAGTCATTGTAATTGCAATCGACACTGAGTTCCGCACATCGATTGCAAGGGAGGCTGCCACTGCATTTGACCTTTCTTGTTTTGCATGATTCACTAACTCCACACTTTAGCTTGCAGCGAGCGACAAATTCGAGCCGCAGGTTGACGTACCAGGCAATCCTCGTGTAGCGTTCTCGTTTTCTGGTCCTTTGCGTGTCTTGATCCTGGTTGTCTTGTTGTTGCATCGGTCGCTTCGCACGAGGCATGATGCTTGCTGCTTGATGACTGCAAAGCAGTACCGTAGAACAAGTCCGGACGGTGCCAAGGTTTGAGCAGGGCACGACAGGGTTTTACCCGACGATGATCCTCGGATCGCGAGTGCTGTAGGGCCTGAATTTACGATGCGGTGAATCTGACTCTTTCTTGATCCGTCCGACAACAATCTCGATGAGATATTGGGTTCAGGCACGCGTACAGATTGCAACACAGACAAACGACAAGAAGGGTTCTTGAGTGTGAAGAGATCTTAACAGTGGGTCACTTCGAGTTACAGAAATCTGGGGAACCCGGGGATCTCTGGGGTCCGGGGG
>JAAVTZ010000813.1:0-29440 GCA_014898835.1 Fusarium lateritium | reverse complement strand
CTACTGCTGGGGCACAACCAACGACTGTGCCAAAACAACGAGGGGCAATTACGAGACCCGTAAGGAAGGGATCGACCTGTCCGAGCTGCCGAAAACTATTCGGGATGCCATCAAGCTTACCCAAGCGATGGGCGAGGAATACATTTGGATCGATGCGCTCTGTATTGAACAGGCTGATGACGGCCATACCGGAGACTGGGCAATCGAAGCTCCAAAGGTCGGAGACTACTATGCCAACTCCAAATGCTTAATCTCCGCAATGCGTGCCCGCAGGAGCGAGGAAGGTTTCCTTGCAGAGAGAATGGCCTGGAGATATCCCCAACGCTACTCTCTTATCACCCATAGTCAAACCATCTGCAACTCCGAGCGGATCTGCTTTTGGATGGAAGCTCCCCAGCAAGACTTTGAACTTGAGTGCAGCACAGAGCCATTAACAAAACGCGGTTGGTGTTTACAAGAAAGGTTTCTTTGCCCAAGACGGCTGCATTGGACCAAAAATGGTCTATTTTGGGAGTGTAACACCCTGATGATGTCTGAATCGGAGGCTCTCTCTGGCAAGCCGCCACCCGTCCCTAGTGTCCGGCCAGAGATGGAAATTATTCGTACTGACGACAGATCAACAGCCCTAGGGTGGGGCTGGGGATTGCTCATGAAAGATTATTCCGGCAGGAAGATAACAGTTGAGAGCGATCGGTTTCCTGCTATCCACGGTCTCGCCACCCAGTTTGCAAGATATTATGATGATGTCTACTACGCTGGTGTTTTTGGCTCCAAGTTGGCATTCATTCTTATGTACAGATATGAACCTGGGGCAAGAAAGGTCTCCGCTTTCCCCAGCTGGTCGTGGGCTGCAGCTGGAGGGGCCGTCGATTGGAGCGATTATTATGACTCCCGAGGCATTGTTTCTTGTGTTGAGTTTGTAAGCTTTCCCCCTTCAAGTTTAATGACAGACTTCACGAAATTCTCGTCCCGGGAGCTTCGAATCAAGGCTCCTTTAATAAAGATTTTCACGAATGGCACCTATCAAACAGATGGCATAGGCTGGGAAAGCGAGTCTGTAAAGACCGAAATCTTGAAAACGGTCGACCATTGGGTGCCTTTAGATCTGGCTTCTACTGCTTCGTTTTGGATCGAGTTTGATTGTGGTTCAGATGCCGAGCCGAAGCAAGATGAGCCGGTACCTATTTTGCTCGCTGCTGTCTTGCTACTGGGCCAAGAGACTTCGCTGAATGGCATTATCCTCCGAAAGATCACTGAGGGTGATAACGAGGCGTATACACGGGAAGGTATTTTTAGAATCGATCGGGTCGACCGGAGCATTGGGACACTAGATGAAAACATGTGGCGGTCAGAGTTACTTTTAGTCTAGTTGGAACAAATTGTTGTAGCTTTCTTGTTAACCAGCCCAGCAGTGTCAGCGTTATTGAGACCAACATTTGCTAACTGGGCCGTCTTTTAGGTGCCTATCATCTTTTCAAAGGACGTTTCCGTCACCTCAAAGTTGATACAGACCAGTCCGACAAATTATTAACCTGATACGCTGGGATTGCCTTTGACACGCCGTCGGGGATCCCAATCAACGGTCTGTTCATCGAGAACAGATCACCTAGCGGCACGAACATAATGGCAGATGAAACGCGACACACGGGATTGACCATCATGGGCTCTCTTGTGCTGGAGTGGCAGCGTCTCTCGGATATTACTGGTGACCCACAGCACGGGGAGCTTGTGAATTGAGCCGATGAATATTGGTTATCTCTCCTTGTGGACATCTGGCCGGGTCTTGCCGGCAGGAACTCGAGCGCCGAGATGGGCAAGTTGTTGGATGAGTACGAAGGGTGGACCTCCGGTAGTGACTCAGCATACGAGTACCTAATTAAGAGGTATGTCTATGATCTAGAGCGATTTGGTCACTGGCGAGCGCTTCACCAAACCGGCGGATCCAACTTTGCGCACTTGCTATCTCATCCGTGGTCCAACGCTCTATAGTTGGGATCTACAGGAGACAGCAGAGCCCGACAATGTCAACCAAACCGACTGACTTGTACAGCCGCACTAGGTTTTTTGTCCCAGACGGCGCATTTGCATGTGGCCAATCACCAGACACCGTTGAGAGCTGGTCTACGCCTACCAACACACACGCGATTAGTAATGGCGTGGTGTTGCTTGGGATTACGTACTGAACTAGAAATGAACGATGCGTGTTGGTGGAGGCTTTGACAGCATCAACAATGTACTAGCCCCTGAAGGTGACGGGACGCGCAGGAGCATGCTCCATGCTTGCTGAGACGCTTTAGTATCAGTGGCTCATACAGGCAGAGAAGGACGAGTGAGATGTGCTATCTGGAATTCTGGCAACGCCAACAACCAGAATTTCTTTGCCTATAACACTGAGGCTCATCCACAGAAGATCGCTTCCAGCAAGCCAGTCTACACGCACGATTATCTACTGTGTCGGATAGGAAACTCGACGAGATACTCTAATGTAGTCGCGCTACACCTAGCATCAGGGTATCTTGGTCTCGTTGTGTCGAAAAATGCATATTTTCCCCAAGCTTTCTTGTGAACCCAAAAGGACTTTCCGGTCGCAAACAGACCAACCCCCAGCACAATCATTGCCGTGTCAAGTTGAGATAGAAAATTACAAGGGGTAAGTCGTGATTTTCTTGGCACTTCACCCTTTGTCAAGACAGTAAAGAATCGGATCATCGTCATAGACTGGCGTTCCTGTTACTAAATCATTAAGGCTTTAAGGACTTGTACCCCTGGCAGATGCAGTCAACGGATGCAGATGCCGAGAACAGTCGGACACTCTAGTAGCAAGAGCTCAGGCCAATAAAACGGTTGGTCTTAACCAACTGCAGCACACTAGATATCTCGGTATGGGTATGGGTAGAGCCGGGTGGATCATCTCGGCAAAGGGGCCGCAGAGCGCGGTCTTGGCAGGACGCGATTTTAGTAGTTAGGGTGCCGTCCCGGACTAAGACTACGGTAGTGACAGTCTAGACTCTAAGCATAGCCTGTACTATTCTGGGTTGGTAAGGGCATCTTAATTAATCTGCAAGGCATTGTTTCTCGTAGGCAAGGGCTGATGACCCTGGGAAAAAAGTGTTGGTGGATCGCATGAGTTCATAAGGATGAGCGATAATGGCGTTTTTTCTTCATCTCCTCGGGAATACCCAAATGACTTGGCAAAAATACGGGCATTTTCGTGGAGGGAAAGAAAATCCGTCCAACTGGAACTATCCTTATTATCTTTTATTGGATGTTCCTGCGTCCCGTGTTTAATACTTGACTACATTTCATGTGGAAGAAGAAATACAGGGTAGCCTCGGAATCGCTCGAATTCTTTAAGAGAGGAGTCTCTTCTAGGAGATTGCCTATCTTACCGGCGGAATATGCTTCCGACCAAATAAACTTTCGATCGACAGTACCCAGTCATTTAAACCCGGCATTAAATGCTACGTGGTGGGCCCCTGTCGGCAGCTAAAGGATCATCACCGACGGGCTCATTAATGGAAGGGAAGAATGCATGTGAAGACTGAAAATGGAGTCTTGACTCTGAAACCGGATTCAACAGCCACTACTGTAACCAGATGACATGACGCGCCCAAGATGTAAAGGGGACATTTTCCACACTTTAAGTGAGACAGATTTGGAATGTAGCAAGGTTCTCGAATCGTCCCATCTAAATTTGGGTGCTACCCTGGGTCTCCCTTCGCATTAACAGGGCTACGGTGGTGGAGAGAACAGGTGGTCCCAGCTCGATGCGGAACAGTGAGATTACCGATCGACTAAAAGCAATCCCCCACATAGAAAGGACTGCTGCTTTGGCTCGAATGGCCGGGTACCTGCCTGGTTTCAGGATACTCCCTGTTTCTTACGATCCCTAAATCCTCCTTTCCGGCACATCACGCAAGCAGGCTTGGCTTGCTACAGCAGGCGTCATCCACAGGGGTAATTTGAAGCATGACTGATACAGCAGCCACATGCCGTAGTGAGGTCTTCGGTAGCCAATCCTCCGAAAGTCCAGTCATTGATGTTCAGTGATTTGCATAGACTACTGGAAATACCCAGCCAATTGGGTGCATTCCTCGCCTCCCCAGATGAGACGAAACAGCTCAGGGGTCAGGGTGGCTTGGACCGCTGCCGATAATCATCACAGGACCAACGACTTGGATTTCGTAGTTCGGCCACTCTAACCTATCTAGCGTTTAGGGCTGACAGTCCAACCCGTAACCGCTAGTTGTGGCGTTTTCGAACCCTGTAGTCTGTGCGGAAGTTCCTCCCGAAGAGGCTGGCTAGTGCTTCGATGTTGGTTCTTGACAAAAAGACAGACGCCTCTTTTATGGTGATGCGCATGCTTGAGTCGGCTCTTGAAGAGGCTTCTGCAGCCACAGGCCAATTTGTTACTAATTAGACTGGGAGGCTGATTCTTGTGAATGCGCCACGAAACGAACGAGTCAACCATCTGCTGTCGCCGTCATTGGGAGCCCAACAAAACAACGGCCATGTGTTATCCTCTGTATTTCTCTAAAATGGCATGCAGATCTTGCTCTCTTCTTCCATGCTGTTTCCACATGCTACAGGCCTTCTAAAGACTAGCTTGCATGGCAACATAAACTTTATGCTCGCCGGCTCTTATTAGGTAAGAGAGTAGGCTAGTAACAAGATGAACAAGCCACATTGGTACCCATCGCCGATGAATTCCGACACTTAACTTGTGTTTGACTTGTGTACTACCGGTATGTGTTTTGGCGCAGCTTTCAGCCTAGGTCGCGACCGAAAAGCGTCGATTCTAGGCCAGCACTGTCCAGGCCTCTATCCTGAGTCTGCCCCAAATCGTGGCGCATCGGATGATCATGACGCCGGCTCTTTGCACGAATCTTCAACAAACCCTGACCAGTAGAGCCGGTGATCCATATTATTCCCGTTATGGTCTAGAAAGTACCTACCCCGGAACGCGGGGGACCCATGAATAAGGCAAGCTCGCGCTACTGCCGTAGAGGCGATCACCATCGCATTAAAATAGCGTTCTTGATTGATGAAACGAATGACTCGTTGCTAGTCGATCTGCACTGCAGGTCTAAATGACTGGGACCTGGCCGATGCCAGTATATCACAAGCATGGTTCGCAAATCAGGGGAAGAGCCTCATTGAGTTTTCTGTATTTATTAATGCTGTTTTGAGCGCGATCTTTGCAATCTCGTAGCCTCGAGTTTTCTAGCTTCAGGAAAGCGGACCATCACATCTCCGACTCTTTATTTCGCCCTGCATCAGTAACATGGCAGGCTTTCTAATCCCCTCGTGGTACAAAGATGAGGTCCCAAAATCGCTTGAGATGAACATCGTCAGTATCATCTTTGGCTTCAGCATGGGCGCGTCTCTTTTCACTCTTTCCATGGCCATAAAACAGACTACTTCTGCATACAAGCGGGGAAGACATTTCAGCGCATACATAATCATGTGCTGGCTTGACTGGACTGGATGCAATGTCATGGGTATCATCACTTATAACTGGCTGAGAGGATTTGCCGCGCCGAGGTTAGTTACTACCCGAGAAGATGCGATACCCTAACTTGTTTTTAAACTGACTCGATTCCTTGATATTCAGTTTCTGGATCTTTTTCTTTATCAGTAAGTTGAAACCAACCTGTTTGCCGTGGATGCCGTCTTATAAATCCCACAGTCGCCGCTTGGAGCATGCAGATTCAGTTCACCTTGCAGATCATCATCAACCGAATATCGCTCCTGGTTGCCAACAAAAAGTCCATCAACAGAATCAAGTGGGGAGTCGCCGCGATTGCGACTCTGATCAATCTGAGCGGTTTCTGTATCTGGATTCCCGCCCGATTGCAAATCTCTCATTTGTACGAGGAAATCAACATCGTCTGGGACCGAACCGAAAAAGCAGTTTTCTTGATCGTCGATCTTGCTCTCAACCTCTACTTCATTTACCTTGTTCGCTCGAGACTCATCGCATACGGTCTGACCAAGTATAACGAACTCTACCACTTCAACGTCGTCATGGTCATTGTCTCGGTGTCGCTGGATTGTGTCTTGATGGGAGCCACATTCCTCCCAAGTCCTGTTGTGTGGGTAGCCCTACTCGAGGTCCAGTCACGTCAAGTCACAACTAACATATTCTAGTTATGTCCAGTTCCATCAACTCGTGTACCTCCTCAAACTCTACATCGAAATGAACGCAGCCTCCCTCCTGGGCCACATCGTGAAGGGCTCAAGAGAGCAAGACGCCAGACCACAAACGGGCCGGAAGATACGCGACGACCTGACCAACGGCAGGATGACCACTCTGATCACGGCAAACCGTACGGGGCATGTCCGTCTTGCTGATCAATCATGCGACAATTCATATCAAGAGCGGTCCGAATGGGAGAATGGCATAGTGAAGAAGGTTGAGACCCAGATTGTGTTTGATGACCCTGAAGGCCAAAAGGGTTCGTCGCAGCATGTCGATTCATTTGCTTAATGTCGTTAATTGCTATGAAGATTGTGTAAGATAGCCGATGGGTTGAAGTTCTCAGCGTTGGTTCGGCACCAATGTTCTTATTAATTAATACTAGCCAATACCCATTAATTTTACATACGTTTTTAAACAGAATAACCTTCCAATGGATTATAGAAGATATAGTATACTTCAAGTAGAAAGCCACAAGGCTCAATGTGTATCATGTTTCCACAGTAGCTAAGTGATTGACCAATATCATCCGAGACCTCGTCAAACGCACGGACGCAAGTTCGGATTTTTGAAGCCGCGGGCCCGCGGGCTAAAACGGCCGAAGAAAACGCCGCCACCACTCCAAGTTCTCTGCTAGTTGTTCAACAGCCCGAACCCCGACTTTGGACAAATTTGGCATTCCCCAGCACAGCAAGAATCCCTTGACCATGAGTGGCTCGGGAGAAGAGACAATTCTTACTCGACGTCAGAGACTTGCATCCATGTCACGGGCGGTAAGATCCGATCCACCCATTCCCTTTTATCCGCCATGAGTGACGCTGACCAGTGGCCGCTCTCTAGTGCGAAGCATGCAAGATTCGCAAGGTAACAAATCACTAATTGCATTCTCTTTGGTAGTTTGGGGCTAACTCAAACAGATTCGTTGTGATCGAAAGCATCCTTGCTCTAATTGTTCAACGTCTGGCATTGCATGTCAGCAACCTAGATCTGCTGCTCGATCAAGCACAGATCGAACTGCACAGCTGTGAGACCATTTAATATTCTCAGTCCCTCTTCTCAGCTCACTAACCGATTTAAGTGAAAGACATGTGGCTACCTTTGAAGAGCGACTGGCTAAACTTGAACGACAAGCCGCAGCCTCCCAAATTGTGGCACCTACTCAAGTCCCTAAGGAATCATCCAACAGCCCCAGCGTTCCAGTACTCGGGCCATGCGATTCCAGTCCATCCATATCAAGTGATATCTATGAAGGAGACACTTCTTTTCTGAGTCAATCTGTCCTTGCAACCGAGCTTGCAGGAAAGGCTGCTAGTAGCAAAACCCCTGGCGCATCGTCAACAATTAGCGAGCCTCTAAGTCGACTAGATGCTTTGCTTCACTCGAGCCCAGCCGCGACATCCATGAAAGAACAGCAGATCCAACAAAAGGCTACATCTAGGTTGTTGCCGGGCTTCGAGACCCTACCAGACTCATTTGTCATCGCCGTCATACGAAGAATCAAAGGTCAGTGCCTTATAACTCCCCGAGGACTTTTCATTAACAATCCCGCAGCACACTCTGCCGTTTCTCTATCTGGTTATTTCATGAACGACATAACAGAGATCGAGAAGCTATGCCAGAGAGTTCATTTCCCTGTAGAGCCGGTGACACTCGGGCAAATCACCAGTTTGAACGGCATTTTCTACATGCTAGTGAAAGAGTTCAAAATGTTGCAAGTGGATTTGGGTGAGGAATACGATCTAGACGAGCTTCTCTTGAAGTGTCGGCGTAACTTCAACCTCGGTATTGAGACTTATGACATATTGGTACAACCAACCTACGATAATGTCCTTGCATTGACACTTGCAGTAAGCAAATCACCAAGGCCGTTAAACAACGCTATCTAATGTTAGTTCAGGTAGTCAAGGCACAGAACGATGTCAAGCCACAGCTTTGCTGCAGTTTGATCGCGGCAGCTACTAATCACTGTCAGATGCTAGGCTATCATCGCGAGTCGACATATCAGAAAGATCCTAGCGATGTCGCTGAAGCCAAGCGTCGTCTTTTCTGGACCTTATATGTATTTGACAAGAACACTTCTCTTCTTTTGGGACGTTTAGCCAAGATGCAGGATGTCGATATAGATGTCCGATGTCCCGTTTTATCCACCGACCGCGGCCAGAGACCATGGGACGAGTGGTTCCTCCTGGCTATCAGGCTATCCAAAATACAGGGCCAGATTTACGATCAACTCTATTCAGCAAGTGCATTACAAGCAACATCGATCGATCGCAAACTACGCATGGATTCACTGATACCAGTGATGCACGCCTGGAGAAGCGATTTGGAATCAGTTAGTTCAATTCCACCCTTGATTTAGACCAAAACTCACTGATTGAATCCTTTCAGCTCAACACAGCACAAGCCAAGTATCCTGCTTTGATTGAGGCTTCTAGGACTCATTGGGACATCATGTACTATTCCACTTTGACAATTCTCTTGAGAGCACCGACAGTACCTGGTGTAAGTGGAGAGATTAGCTCTGAATGTTTCCAAGCGGCACGTCTTAGCTTAAGATGCCATCTTCGCTGTTACCCCGCATTCAAGACGGCGGTTGATATATCTGAGGCTGATTACGTTAGCTGGTAAGTAAGAAACATGGAAACTCTTACGTGTATCAATGCGATCTGACCTTCCTAGGTTTCTCCATAGCTCTTCCTTCACACCATTTGTCGTGATTTTTCTCCATGCTATCGCAGCTAATAGTATCGAAGACCTCTCTCTTCTGGAAGAAGTCATCGAGTCCTTGAGGAGTGCTCGAAAGGTTCATTCGGGAACAGAAAAACTCTTTCAAATTTGTTCTGCCTTCGGGAAATTGGCTAGACAAATGGTGACTGCAAAGGATACATCCGTAGGCACGTATGACCAAGAGGCAGACTCTTTGGAGCTTGGAAACATTCAAGAAGACATGGCTTTCGACTGGCCAGAGTTTGACCTAGAGTTGTCAAACCCAGAGTTGAACGTGGAAATGGCATCCGGTTGCGAGGATATAGACATGGCAGCTGTGTTTAATGATTGGTATGGTGGACAGCCTGGAATGGACTTTTTGTGGGAGGACTCTGAGCAAACAGGCCGATGGAACTTCGATCGGTGATACCGAGAATCTCAACAGCATTAGGTGTAGGTACATGTGTCTGGTAGTCCACAGCCTCTATGGTGACCTATTCAATGGGTTGATATTCACATCCCATGCTGTACTCGAGTGGAAGATGCAATGCATGTCTATTGTCTATTCTATCTTGCTGTGGGAAAAAGTGATGTTTTCGAATGGAATATAATACTGGTGATGCAACTGACTTAGTCACTGAGTCAAGTATGCCTACATGCGATCCTCTCCAAGAGCCTCCAAGTCATCCCTGCGCAACATGAGGACGACATCAACAACTTCATCGGCTGACCTCTTTCTCGGCATGATAAGACATACGCCATCCGCTTCAACATATGGCGCCCTGACAAATTCGGGCTTTCCAAGCTCTGCTCCAAAGTCCATGTTGTAAAAGTCCAGATCAGCCCAGCTCGTGATGGTAAGATCCCGAGAGCTAAACAGATCCCATCCCACGAAAATAGTCTGATAATCATCTACCTTGTCCGCAAGAGCGTAGGCCTCGGCGACATGGCGCTGGTTGATCTTGTTCGGCGACGCAGATTGCGCAATAGCTTCCACAATAGGAGCTAAGAATTGCGCCTGACTGAAATCAGAAGCCTTTTCCAAGTCCGTAGTCGGAGTCTTAGCCTGAGAGTAGAGAACGGCGTTTCCAAAATAGGGAGAATCCGACGTAGAAAAGTCTTTGCCCAGGCGTGATCGGCCATTCACACCCATGGCAAGTGTGCTTGTTTCTTTGATCAAATCCGGGTTGCGCTGCAGACGCGCACGCGTGATTGCAGACCATAAAAGAGCACAAATCAAGCTGTTTGTCGTGGGATATGAGTCCAGTTGAGCTTTTAGAGCTTCAATTTTGCTCATAGGGACCGTAAAGAGCTTCGCCGTGCAAGGCGCAAAGCTGATTGGCATGGCCGGAGGCGCGCTCGAATACTCCGGATGCAACCCGAAAAGCTCCGTTGTAGATTGGCCATCAGCGACCTTCAATTCGACAGACAGTGTCTCGGAAATCTGAGAAAGTCTGTTCAAGCCGAGGATTGTATCCTGAGATTGCCTTCCTTGAATGCTCTCAGTCCAGGCCTTCACAACCTCAGCAAATCCAGTTGCATCAACCACGTTATGATGCACAGAGATACACATGGCCAGTCCTTGTTTGTCGGAAAACTGCATGAGCGATGCACCGAATACAGGTGCGCCAGCTTTGAAAAGAGTGCCATCGATCATGCTGGGTACTGGCCACTTGTCCGCGGGAATGGCAGAGGGGGGCATTCTCTCTTCAGCGAGGTCGGCATATCGTGCCTCAAGTACTCCTTTGTTCACCAGGATAGGAGAGGCATCGTTCTCGCTCCATCGAACTTCGAGCCGAGGCACCGTATCAACACCAGACTCGCCTCGAGGTTGGGATGTCGGAAATACTCGGCCAGTCAACCAAGGCAGTCGACGGAAAAGATTGTCGAGTCCATGTTGAAGCTTTGGCAATGCAGACTCTGGGGATGCAGTGGTTTTGAAAGTGAAGAAAGCCCCGACATAAGTCTTTGGCATCAGCAAGTCGAGAGGAGTCAGTTGTTCAATCTGCGTTGTTTTGGCCATTTTGTTAACGTCTTTTGGGATAAGGATGGGATGGTTGGATATGATGCAAGAATCAACTTACTCATATTAAAATATCTACTCTTATAGTATTGAGGTAGTCCGGAATCCCTAGTGCATCCAAAGCTCTCGGTGATTTCGGGCCCACGGGCGCGTGGCAAAAGTTGTTAAAATTCCCGAGATGTTATCCCAGCTTTTTTTCGGCTTCCCCACAATTATGCTGTTCTCACAAGAGAGTCAGTATATTGTTGCGCTTGGATACGCTCTCACTCAAGCTGGTAGGCTTAACAATGTTCGACTGGCCATAGAGCTCGACCTTTCGTATTGACTTGAAGCTTGAGATGCTGTGAGTGTAGTGCCGCCTAAGCAAAACTCACGACCTGAAACGTATATAATAAGAATGACCAAGTTCATTCATCCAAAATCGTTTACCACGCTCCCTTGGCGGTTTTTAGGCAGCTGGGATGAATGTCGCTTGACTGTCATTTCCAAATGAAGGGGTGACCTATGATAGTCCGCCTAGCTTGCGAGATCAAATATTCTCCCACTCTCGACATTTCTTCTATCCTAAGAAGCTATATCCCAATTTCACTTAGGGCTCAGGACTAGGAGTAACGATATTCAGGCAATGTGCCAGCTACTAATTTATCGAGGGTCCTCATGCTTACGAATTCCGAGTTTAGTCGTATCTTTACTCTAATTCGAGCTAAGATAACGAGATGTGGGTTAGAGCAAACATTTTATGCCCCGATACATCTAAAATGATGACGGTCGAGCAACACTCCTTCAGGAAGAAATCATTGATATTTTATGTAGCTTATGCGGCGACGAATTTTGACCTAAGAAAAAGAAAAAGAACTCCATAACTTGCTGTTCATTAGCTTACGGGCGAGTCCAGCCCTGCTGTCCTATCACGATGGGTCTTATCCGTCAAGTCCAAAAACGACAAGTGAAGAACGACAAGGGTAGAAGATAGTGCTGACATTCAGCCAACCCACACAACCTCGCAGCAAGGGCATTCTTAGGCTCACGTAAGCTTCCCCTCGATCCTCTTACAAGCCACAAATTTGAATACATCGCAGCAAACATGAGTGTGTAACTTGCTGTTTCCAGGTTGTGACATCTCAGGAAACCGTTTGATCATACATTCTTGTGAATGCATTACACATGCCAAGAGTTGAAGGATTTGTCGCGAGACAGATTTGTCCGTATGTGCATTTTTTCACCCAATTGTGCTGACGTGATCAGGGTGATAAGCTGATATCCATGATCCTGGACGTCCTTGGCTTTACGTATAAAGACAAACGACCTCGCTCTTCGTTATTACCCCACTTTCAGACTCCATTATTTTTCTTTACTCTGGTGACCATGAGCAAAACAGCGCGACCTGACAAATTCCCAGGCTTCACTGCCCTATCTAATCGAGTCTTTGTCCGAAAGGGCGATGAATCTGCAACTTCGATGTCAACCAGAGGACCCCCTCGCACAATCATCATCTATGGCTGGGGTGACGCTCTTCCTAAGCACATCCTAAAGTTTGCTGATGGATATCGGCAACTTTACCCGCGAGCGAAACAGATTGCGGTCCTCGCTCCTATCTCCAAAGGGTTTCTTGACCATGTCTCCAAAAGATCGAGAGACATGCTTCCTGTCATCCATGAAGCATTCCCAGAGGGCACCATAAGCACTCCGCGTGACTCTGTTCTTTGTCACGTCATGTCGAATTCCGGGTGCGGCAACTACGCTGCCACACTGAATGCCTACAAGGATCTCTATAATCAGCCTCTCCCACATCAGTTAACTGTTTGGGACTCGGCTCCTGGAGATCCTACCTTCAACTGGGAAAATCTGAAGTGCTGGTCAAATGCCATGGCCATAGGAACAGCATCTTGGTTTCCTTGGCCGTTTTTTGTTACCCGGTGTATCTGGGCATTATTCCTTTCTGGGATACATTTCCATGATTATGTGACTGGGAGAGAACCGGCTCCGATCTTTTGCAAGCGGGTATGTTTTGATGAATCGTTTGAGGCAAAGGAGGGTTCGAGGCTTTTCTTGTATGGCAAAGAGGACATAATGATTCCACCACAACAGATTGAGCAGAATGTCGCGGATTCACGCGAACGTGGATTTCGATCTTATGCTGTGGTGTTCCAGGGCAGCGGACATGTTGGTCATATGAAGAACGACCCAGAGAGGTATTGGGCATCAATCAAAGAGACCTGGACAAAGGCTTCTGAGAGTTCATAAATCATTGCGTGTGAATGCTTGTTAGCATAGCACCCTTGATTTAGATTCGATGGATTTGAATTGCGACCATATCATCAGGGAGGCATTCACCCCCCACGATTAGGCGTCGAGATCAATAGCTACTTGTAGGCCCCTTGTTTTCAACTTAAAATTAGTCTTATGGTTATCTGGATTTAGCCGGTCCCTTTCAGCCTTTCTTCTGGATGTAGACAAATACACTCAAGTCGATATTATGTCATAGGCAGTTACATTTGGTTATTTACTGTGTTCTCCATACAGGTCAACATGAGCCTTCTTCTCTCCAGGCTCTCTCACAATAGATCCGTAGCTAGGGAGTCAGGAAAAGATTCTGCAGCTAGTCAGGTGCTAGATAGGCTAGAATGGAAGTAGCTACAATGGGGGACCCCATTTTCTAAGGTTGACCTTGTTTGATTGCTTGATGTGAAAGATGGCGTATGTCTGGATACAACGGTTTAATTCGTATATGTGAGTTGTTCTGCGCGATACCTTTGACAACTCTTTCCCTCTCAACCCAATGACAATAATCTCAATAGATTCACCATCTATGTTACCTTCTGTAGTTACCTACTTTAAAGTTTTGTCTTTAATTTACCATCAGCCTCAGGCTCCCATCATGGCCAAAAAGGTACAGATTCTCGATCAGAAGTCCCGTTAAAGTCTGGGATTCCCTTCTTCATAGTACTTCTAATACCCGCCATGTTGTCCTTCGACCCGACAACAGAGATGAAAACCTTTGAATCCAATCGATGCGTTTCTTCTGGGGTATCAGGGCTGTACAACAACATGTCTCTCATAAGCTTGGTGCTGGTCAGAGAGGTATTCTCTCCAACCTGAGCCGCAAGTTCCACAGCATATGCTAGGGTGTCTTCAGGGGTCGGAAGGAGTTTCGAGAATAGCGAACTGACAAGCGGATCGGAGGCCATGTATGTCTCACCAGTAGTAGCAATATGTGTCGCTTTAGCTAGACCGATCAAGCGAGGAAGAAAGAAGGCACTGCAAGACTCGAGGGTCAGACTGAGACGAGCAAAAGGCAGGGCAACCTTTGCTCCAGACCATGCCACCCTGATTGCGGCGGGAAGTGTGATAGTAAGCCCAAAGCCTGCTGCAGGCCTGTTGAGGGCGACAATGGTGGGCTTAGTGCAGTTGGCCATCGCCAGAGCGACCTGGCCTCCCCTGAGCATGCGTGTCAGCATATGTCTAGGCCGATTTGTCAAGGGTCACGAACTGGTCCCTATATCTAGAAATGGACTCTTCGCTCTCTTTATTGGCCATTAGTCCGGAAAAGCCAACCTGAAGATCGGCTCCCGCACAGAATGCCTTCCCTGTACCGGTCAGAACGATAACACGAACCCGCTCGTCTTGATCAACAACTCGATAGACTGTCTCAAGCTCTGTTAGGAGGTTCTCTGTGATGGCATTATGCCTATCCGGTCGGTTAAACTACAATTAGAACCTTTGTGGCTGAAGGCGAGTCCAGTGGCACGTGCGAGACAGTGATGTCTTTGAAAGAAAGTGAGGAATAGGATACTGGGACGTTAATGGTCGACATGTCGAGAAAGAAGGTCTCAGTAGTGTGTTTGCTTGACAGGATTTGGAATTTGGAGAATTTTTGCAGAGGTTACTTGCCAATTTCCATAGGAGCTTCAGATATCATATACGCAATGGAGGGCTGTTGGCTAGGCCTATGCGAGGCAGGATATACCTGATGGCCCTAGTGCCTAGTACAGCGCCCTTCAATACCACAATTCAGGACTTCGCGAGCCCGCCCCAAGTCGTTTACCGAGAACCGACAGTTTTCCCAGAAATCCAGGGAAGTGAGATTGCGCAATGACTTGAAAACTCCGATGGCTATGATTTCGCATGGACAGAGATCTAGGATACCATTCACCAATGTGATTGATACCCAATGACTCGTTGAAAGAAATTTTTAGGCACGAGTCATGGTGCTTGTTATGATGCTATTGACTTCACCGAAGAAACATCTCAGCAGAATAGTACAGGGAAACAAGAAAGTCTTATCTCGCCAAGGCCCAGACCTCATGTTGTTGATATAAAATACGATGAGCACCACTGAACCTCGGTACCTCGGGACTAAGTGGGTCTCATACAGGGTACAGACTCAACAGTTTGGCCGGTTTCAGAAGCCATTCTCCGAGCCCCAGTAATATCGTTAGTCCGAGAGTGAAGACACCAAGTCCCAACAAAGCCAGCGAGACCCTGACAGTTCATGCCAGGTCAAGAGTGGAACGCCTGAGCTGCCCTGGCCAATGCATGAGCCGAGGCACCTGAAGACCCTTAACGCTACGTCGTGGAGCATACAAAATTGCGTGAAGAGTTTTTCTTCATCTTTCATACCTATACTACGACGCAGCATGGAGGAAGCAGACTAAACTAAATCTTACTGCGAACTAAGCATCGAAGAGTTATGGCCGAGACAGTCGAGATCCCATCCCCTTCGGGCTGACCTTTGCTAGGTAACATAACATCAATTGACCCCGAATTCCCTTTAGGTTCTATGGTATTGCTCGCTGAACAGCATGGTAAGCGTTATCTTGCGGTTGGGGAGCCGCGATAATCGACTAACCATTCATCGCAAGGCGAGATCTACCGTTTAAAATTCCCTGGCCGAACTGTCGTGGTCGTTTCTACACAGGCTTTGGTAAACGAGACATGCAACGAGAAGCGTTTCAAGAAATGTGTTAACTCAGCACTCACTGTAGGCCATAACACACTCCCATGGTTGCGCTTAAGCTGATTGTTTGATAGGAAATTCGAGAAGGAGTTCACGATGGACTTTTCACCGTAAGTCTTTTCATCCAGGGTGTAAGAGCAAACTCTAAGCAGAAAGACAGGCCAGACTCGGTGAAGAAAACTGGGGCATTGCTCACAGGGTGTTGATGCCAGCCTTCGGACCATTGTCGATCCAGCGTATGTTTGACGAAATGCACGACATTGCCTCCCAACTTGCTCTCAAGTGGGCACGATATGGACCGGACTCATCCATCATGGTGACCGATGACTTTACTCGCCTAACCTTGGATACACTGGCGTTGTGTTCTATGGGCTATAGATTCAACAGCTACTATTCTCCAGTACTCCATCCATTCATCGAGGCAATGGGTGACTTTCTCACTGAAGCTGGAGAAAAGCCTCGAAGATTGCCCTTACCTGGAATTGTCTACCGTGAACGCGATCGCAAGTACCAACAAGACATCGAAACCATGAGAAATACTGCCAGGGAGGTCCTCGATGCCCGAAAAGCAGATGGAAGCACGCGGAAAGACCTCTTGGCAGCTATGCTTCAGGGGACCGACACGAAAACCGGCAAAAAGATGACTGATGAGAGTATCATGGATAACTTGATCACATTTCTCATTGCAGGACACGAAACAACTTCAGGACTTCTATCATTTGCTTTCTATCAACTCCTCACCCATCCAGACGCCTACCAGCTTGCTCAGAATGAGGTGGACCAGGTGGTCGGGAAGGGACCTATTCAGGTGGAACATCTCTCCAAGCTTCCATATCTGAATGGTGTCCTAAGAGAAACCCTTCGTCTCAACGCCACTATCCCTCTCTTTACTGTCGAGGCTTTTGAAGACACTCTCCTTGGGAACAAATATCCTGTCAAGGCTGGAGAAACCATCCTGAACCTCCTCGCAAAATCACAACTCGACCCCACCGTGTTCGGCGACGACGCAAACGAGTTCAGACCAGAACGCATGTTTGATGAAAACTTTGTGAGACTGAACAAGGAGTTCCCCAACTCGTGGAAGCCCTTTGGTAATGGCATGCGAGCTTGTATTGGAAGGCCTTTTGCTTGGCAGGAAGCTTTACTGGTCTTGGCTATGCTTCTGCAGAACTTCAATTTTGTTCTTGATCCAAATTATGATCTACGGTTCAAGCAGACCTTGACCATTAAACCTAAAGACATGTATATGCGGGCGATCTTAAGAGATAATCTTACACCGACCACCCTTGAGCGCCGGCTGGCTGGTCTGTCTGTTTCAGCGACAAGCGAGGCGAATGGGACGAATGGCCAGCCTGCTAACGTCGAAGACGGTGTCCCCATGACTGTTTTATACGGGTCCAATAGTGGAACGTGCGAGTCCTTGGCCCAGAGGGTTGCAGCTGATGCCGCGCAGCATGGGTTTCGAGTCACCAAGATCGATTGTCTTGACACGGCAAATGGGAACCTTCCTGTAGATCAACCTGTTGTTATCATCACCGCATCATACGAAGGTCAACCCCCTGATAATGCTGGACATTTCGTTGCCTGGATTGAGAAGATGGCCCAAGAATCCAAGCCACTCAAGGACGTATCCTATGCTGTTTTTGGCTGTGGTCACAAGGATTGGGTGCAGACCTCCCACCGCATCCCGAAGCTCGTGGACGATACTCTCGAAAAGCATGGCGCAACTCGACTTGTGGATATAGGTCTTACCGATGCATCTCAAAACATGGTCTTCAGTGACTTTGAGACATGGGAAGATAATATTCTATGGCCTGCTCTTGAAAGGTGTTACAAGCCTGAGTGCAAGACTACGTCCATACCTAAGGGACTGACCGTTAAGAGCCATAACTTCAGGTCCCTTACCCTCCGTCAAGATGTTAAGGAGGCGACAGTGGTCGCTACAAAAACACTAACAAGCAACATCGAGGTGAAATCCAAGAAGAAACACATTGAAGTGCAATTACCCGAAGGCACTGCTTACACTGCTGGAGACTACCTTGCTGTTCTACCCATCAATCCCCAAGATGTTGTTCGCCGCGCCCTGAGGAGGTTCAAACTTCCAATGGATGCTCATTTAGAGATTTCGAGCAGTACGCCAACTTCCCTCCCGACCGATACTTCTGTATCAACGATGGATGTGTTTACTGTGTTCTTTGTTATTGTTGAAGCCGGCTTCTTTGTATTTAGAAGTTGTAGAGCAAACCTTGAATAGATGGATGTGTTTAGCTCCTTCGTTGAGCTTTCGCAGCCTGCCACGAAGAGGGTAAGAAGCAAAAGAAAACACGAACTCATGCGACATAATTCTGACTGGTCCTGTAGAATCTTCTTGTTATTGCTGAGGCTGCGTCCGACGCCAAGACCAAAGCTACTCTCACCTCTTTATCCGAGGAAAGCTACGTTGCGGAGATTAGCAACAAGCGTGTATCAGTTCTAGAGATTCTCGAACGGTACCCTGCTATCAAACTATCTATCAGAGACTTCTTGCAGATGTTGCCATCTATGCGAATTCGTCAATAGTAAGGACTTCATTACCACATCACTGCACAACTTACTGACTTCTCCTTCTTAGCTCCATCTCCTCGTCTCCCCTGTGGAATCAGGCCCATGCAACAATTACCTTCTCAGTCCTCCAAGGGCCCGCTTTGTCAGGCCACGGCACATATAACGGCGTCGCAACTTCTTACCTCGACTCCCTAGCTGAAGGTGACACACTTCAGGTGGCTATTCGTTCATCGCCTGCTGCTTTCAGCCTTCCCTCAAACCCGGAAAGTACGCCGATAATTTGTATTGCCGCCGGATCTGGACTTGCGCCATTTAGGGGTTTCATACAGCAACGAGTCATGATGTACGAGTCAGGTCGAAGCCTTGCGCCAGCCCTTCTCTTCTTCGGCTGTCGTGCTCCTGATCAAGATGATCTTTACCGCGATGAGTTTGACAAGTGGCAGAAACTTGGCGCAGTAGATGTACGTCGAGCATACAGTCGACATGGAAAGGAGCGCAGCTATGTCCAAGATCGGATCTGGCAAGACAGGGAGGACTTTATCGAGCTATGGAAGAAAGACGCTATGGTATATGTGTGTGGATCAAGGGTGATGGCTGATTCGGTAAGAGAGGTTATGATCAAGGTGAAGATCGAGATCGAAAATAGATCTGGACGTGATATGGGCTTGGACGAGGCAGGCGAGTGGTTTGATAAACAGAGAAATGTTAGGTATGTGATGGACGTGTTTGACTAGATGGAAAGGTCAGATATAGAGATAACACAGTCGACACTAGGTTATAGATTCATATGACTTTTTTTAAAAGGAATCCCTTTCAGAGTTTAAGTAACTTTATTTTAAAAGAGTAAGGTGTGATAGGGTAGGTTTTCAGCTGCACAATATCCTAGTTAGATTATTTATTCGGCTAGGTTTCTTATCGAGAGTATTAATTGAGGGGCGATTTGATTATTCTAGAATAAACTCATTTAGTAGGGAGTTAAACTTCTCAGGGTTCTCCCAGAACATAAAATGACTGCCTTGCTTTTCAGCTGAGAAAATGTAACATTTTGCATCAGGAATCTGAGATGCGACCCATGTAATTCCTGTTGTTGGGAAAATACTGAGCTCTCCTCCAATAACCAGGGCAGGAACATTAATTCGGGGAAGGACATCGCGCCAATCCTTATAAGCATGGTCAATGAGTAGAGTTCCAGCATTGGCATCGCTCATCTTCAGATTTTGTTCCATAACCCAGTTATAATCATCTTCAGAGACATTGCTGGTGAACATGCTCTTGACCAGAGGAGGTGCTTGAGCTGTCATATCGGCAGCAGTTTGATACACGGCATCTGGAGCGAAGATGGCCCCTTGTTGTTTAGTCTTGTCCTCGGTCCAAGTAGGGTCGATGACGAAATCCGCTGGCTGATCAACCAAGACAAGCTTTTTGATAAGCTTGTGAGAGCCAGGGTACTGGTCCCAGAATGCCCATATAACGGAACAACCCATGGAATGCGAAACAACAGTGACATCTTTCAGGTGGAGTTGTGTGATGAGGTCGTTTAAGTCGGCTGCGAAACGGGTGACGCGGTAACCGAAATTTGGCTTTGAGGACTCGCCATGGCCGCGCATATCATATGTCGTGACTCTGAAGCCGGCGGCTGAAAAATAGTCTACCTGCTTCTTCCATACCGAAGCAGCCTGTCGCCAGCCCGTGATGAAGAGCATCGGCTTGCCAATCACTGGCCCTTTTTGACTGTAGGATAGACTAACGCCATCTCCAGTGGTGATAGATTCGGTTGCCATGGTTCCAACTGAAACGGAAATAGGTAGGGGGATACAAAGAGAACCTCGAAGGCAATGGCGAAGAGCAACAGGAGCTTCACTTTAAAGACGTAATCGAGTCAGCCGATGACTGAAACAATTCGGGCCGCAGATAAATGGATGAGTGATTAGAAACCAACAAATGAGCACGACAAAGATTTATTAATACAACCAACACACGCAGGTCTATCGGCGAGTGGGACAAGATGGAGTTAAATTCGTACGCATGGTCTAGTAACGGTAGCAGGGTAGTGAGTGGGTTCTAAGACCATTCAGATAGCGAGATTCTCTGTCTTTAGCGGAGACAAACACAGCTCGCGTGCACTTCCGAATACTAGCTAACCCGTAATAGTTACGGCATGCGGTAAAACTCATCAGCTCTTAGCCGGCCCATAAAAGTAGAGCCATTACAGATTTAGTCCAACGCAGTAAGACCACAACACCTGGCGAATGTGTTGGTCCAGAGTAGTATTACTACATACTACGTAGTATACCATCACAAGGACCAAGGATTTCCCCTGTTGCAGGCTTTATCCCTGTCTCTCGATTCCTTCGTTCCAAGCATACAGTGGAGAATAGGTAGGAAACGCCCTCACCGTGATTTTTGTTTCTCATTCACTAGGGTTATCCTTGTTATGTACTAGGGTCGTGTCTTGACAGGGCAAAATTTTCTGGCCTGATATCCGTAGGTACAATGCTATTGCACAGGTCTCAAGGTCTGAAAGTCCTCTAAATTGGTTATGTACTTTCTTAAGTCTACCGCTTTATCTTATAAGTAAAAAAGTGGCTAGTCATCCAAGATAGGCAATAACTTATATGTGTTGTTAGATTGGCCTTAGGTGCTTTTTAGATATAGCTCTATAAGGGGAATGGGGCTTGTATTAGCACTGGTGTTTTACTCCCCAAGCCCTGTATCTATAATTCGTATGGACTGTACCGAAGAAGCGAGCGAGTATCAATTTAGAAATGATCTGCAACCCGTCACGAGCAGACTAGCCGAGCTAACCGTGAAGCCAACCATTGACTTAATGAAGAAGCTGACAGGTTTGGCCTACATCTAGAGTCTTTTGTCACTGACCATGCTCGATGATAGGCACAAGACTTTATAACCCAATGCTCATCATATCAGGGAGAGTAGCATATGAATCCTACCAGCTATTATCCTTGGTATCCACATTCTCGAAGCCAGCCGATATAACAGCTGCGGTCGCAGGATGAGTCGCGGCTCCCATGCGTGATTTGGGACTCTTAATAAATACCCTGACGATCTTGCCTTTTCTAGTCCAGCGTAAGCCATGTCCCATCCGTGGCTTCCAATCGTCCAAATGTATGTATCCAAGCTCTTCAAAGCCTAGAGAAAGGGCACAAAACTTTAACAAGCTGTGCGCAAAGGCAGAGATCGCACATACTGAAGAGACTTACTTTTTTATATCCTGTGTAGCTATTTAATCACAGTATCAACAAGCCTTGTTTCTTTTTAAATCGTGACCTACTAACACAGCCCGTTCTCGGTCGCGAAATTATCCGCCTACGCTGGGGATTGCACTTCACTTTAAAAGCATACTACTGTAAAGCCTTCCCAAGCCTTACTGCTTACATTGTGGAGGTCAGTCGTTTATATTTCTGACGAACTTAGGGGCAGCTTTCATGGGATGAGAGAATTAATTGCGCTATTGTTGCCACTCTTCCTGTGGTGAAGGGACGGGGTAAGGCCATGAAACGCCTCTGGTCCATACTTGTTACCCCTTAATTCTCTAGCTCAAGTCAAGCGATCCGGGATATGACCGTACGGTAGACTACCCACAGTTAAAGGCAGGGTTTCACCTTCTACGTTATTGCCAACAGTCGAAAACCCTAGAACTCTAAAGCCCAGCCAGGGATCATAACTTGCCGACTTGCCACTCACTTTTCGCTTATATGAGGACGGGAGTCCCAAGACTCATTCCCGAGCAAATAAACAAATAAACAAACATTCTCACTCCATGACTATGGATGATGTCACTTACTTCTCCAATGCAAACATCGGTAACATTCTGATTGCGCCGCATGCTGCCTTTAGTGGCATTGCTACTATTTTTGTTGGCCTGCGTCTCTACACCACCCGAACCATTACGAAAACTGCGTGGACCATTGATGAATTTATCTCCATAATAGCTCTGGTAAGAGATTGATCTGTACGGTGGCCATATAATCTATGACTAGTCTTATCTTTTACCAGGTGGCAAATCATGTTATGCTTATCGCTGAATGCGTTGGTTTGTCTCCTTACACCTCTTCATGTTGCATGACACTAACTCTTGTAGGCGTGTCCCAAGGTCTAGGATCTAATATGATCAAGATTCAGCATGATTTCTCTGGCGGTGTTACCAGCTTCCTAAAGGTAAGCCTCGATCAGATTCGAGCTCTCAATCTCATCTCTACTTAATTATGTCGATTGTCTAACTGTGAAGTGATAGTCGATCGTTGGTATTGAATGCGCGTATGGCATAGCATGTCCTTTATCCAAAGCAGCTGTCTTAGCTATGTATTACCGCATCTTCTCAGCAGCACCCTCGGTCCGCTATTCTGCATGGGTGATCGCATCTATGTTAGGTGGATGGGGA
Organism: Fusarium lateritium; assembly: GCA_014898835.1. Classification (NCBI taxonomy): domain Eukaryota; kingdom Fungi; phylum Ascomycota; class Sordariomycetes; order Hypocreales; family Nectriaceae; genus Fusarium; species Fusarium lateritium. The sequence goes on along the minus strand of JAAVTZ010000813.1, from coordinate 6,609 downwards.
ATTTCTGTCGTGCTAGTTAGCAGTACGCCACCCAACAACTTGCTTTTCGCATCCCTCGGTCAAAGGGAACTGCGCGGTAGACCGATCTCGAGAAGTCCTTGCTAACTTTCCATTTCCCAGTCTTTAGCTGTAATCCGGTCCATGGCTTTTGGGACCAGACTATACCAAGTAAATGCATCGACTCGACCAAGTTCTATATTGGGATCACGGTTCCCAATATCATCTTTGACTTATTCACTGTTGCCCTTCCGGTCCGTGAGGTCTGGAAGTTGCAAATGGGAAGAGATAAGAAGTGGGCTCTTACTACTATATTCTTACTCGGTGGCAGGTAAGCGATCCGTCGCTAGTCAAGACATACGTTGTGTATACGCTAACAAGGTCATGTTTCAGTATCGTCCTTGCCTCGATTGCGCGCCTTGTTCTCTTCTTGATCTACCAACCCGGTTCAGGACCCAATGGAAATAATATCAGCCAAACTGTCCTCTTTCCGCATACAGCGTCTGCCATCGAAACTTGTCTCGCCTTGCTCGGTTCCTGTCTACCGCCCTGTGCACCGCTTCTGAAGCGCATGCTGCATACTGTAGTTACTACTAAGTCCCATGACACAGGCTCTGGAAAACCCGATGACAAAAATAACTTTAGCACGAGAATCACTGTTGGTAGCCTTGGAACTAATCCGAAGAGACGACGGGATGACGATTTCGAAGGTTCTTTTGAGCGCCTTGACGATAATGGAAGCCTCCAGGGTTCAACCGATGGCTTATACGTTATTGAACATGACAGGAGGCATAATCAGACACATAATAAGAAGGGGGATAGGCATCAGATACGTGTCCAGCGCGAAGTGCAGGTGGAGAGAACTAAAGATGATGGGTTCCACGGGAATCAATCAAAAGATATTCCATTAAGGAATCTTTAATAGTTGGCTTTGGTCTTACATATTAATTAAAAGGTATTTAATATATGTTATATGATACCTTATTGTGTAAAAAAAAAAAATGTGTATCTTTTAGATGTGTGGCCATGATCTATCTCGAGGAGATATTGAGAACGGTTCCTATGTATATTAATATATTTTAACTCCATTGAAACTCTGCATTTATCAGCTTCGATACATAACTAGAGCTTTATATTTACTAAAAAACATTACTTTAACATGGATTTTAACTAATCTGATGTAATAAGATTATAAGAAAGGAATTTAAAAAGAAGGAATCTCGATTTCAAGGATGACCTGAGCCTCAACTGTGGCCAGACGCACCGCCACATCTACTAGCCACAGCATGCGGAGGCTGCTTGCCTACCTAAGCTTCGGAAGCCTCTCGGCGAGCTACCATTCAGCTGAAGGTCGGACATTCAATTCGCGATTCGTTTTTTTTTTTTCCTTCTTTTTTTTTGAATCTTCTATTAAGTAAGTGGAGCGGCTGATAAGGAGTATCGAGGATGGCGTTTATGTTGCACTCGTAATTTACGTCAAGAAGGGGTCGAGTAGAAGCTATCAATTTTACAATTATTCAACTTTCCAGTTCAGAACTTCAGCCAAACCGGTCAAGATCTCAAATAGAGCCCAAGCTCCAGGATCTGGTACTTGATGACGTTGACCAACATACGTAGCCCTGTCTACCTTCGCCTCGATATATCGTGTACCGTCAGCCTTTTCCTTCGCTAACTCGTCAGCACTTGCGAAGTCCTTTGACTGTGCAAATGCTTCGGCAAACGGAATCAAACGGTCCATCACTGTACGATCGCCCTCTCGTGCCGAAGTGTGCTTCAATAATGAGGTGACTGCCTGATCGAGTGCTGTGGCATAAAGGGAGGCATCACTAGAAAATGGGAGCCCCGTTTAAGTAGCATTGGTCAGAAATGTCTGGAATGCAGAAAGGAGAATGCCAAAAATTGCGCCCAGGGTGCCACCCATATCATCGATACAAGCAGAAAGTTGTTGTAAAAATCCATGTACGGCCCCGGTTTTCAAGGCTTCCTTGTCAAGCAAAGATAGAACAGACTCGGAGAGACCCTTAACAGCTTCGCCGCAGTCTCCGTCGCCCATCACCATATCCCACTCAGTCAGCTTCGGCTCGGCTGCGATGACACGCTCACAAGCACGACGGATCATTCCTTGTAGCAGGGAAGGGTCGACTTGGATACAGTTGTTTGCCGAATCGTCTTCGTTTTTCTTGTTGACATTGGAAAATAATCGCCTCACTTCATGAGGTGTCGGCCTTGTCGTGTTGGGCCAAGATGCGGCTGTCGTATTTGTTTCGAGGAGTTGAAGAAGGATATTGGCATCAGTCTTCGACTGCTTTGCCGCGTTGGACAGAGTGCAAAGCGAGATGGAAAAACCCGGGGCGTTGAGAGAGGTTTCGAAGGTTCCGATAAGTGCTCTGATGGGCACGACATTCCAGTCCGACTTAGCTTTGCGAAGACTCTATCAGATAGGGCGCCAAGTTCTAATGGTAATAGTCCACCGTAGTTGTTTATCACTAAGGCGACTGCGTCTACATCGTCAAGAGTAATATATGCTCGTTCGGGATCGGATTGGTTACACAGTAACCGTAGGCATCGGGTGGTCAGGTCTTCGACGTCTCTAATGACAGGCTTGCCTTTCGGCTACTGTTTACTATCCGCACTTAAACCTCCCGTTGACGGATAACAAGCCTATTATGATGCGCCATTTTGTTCTGGTGATATGCTGCATAGTGTGGCCAATTGATGCTGTTGCAGAAATTGAGCTACACCTGTGAAGTCTAATCTCGCGTCGCGTATGACTTAGCTGGCCGCAGCCAATAGCAATTTGCAATTTGAGGATTCATAGACTCCTAGCTCAGCACGTCCTGTGCTCCAGGAGAAGACTTCTGAAGGCCGATACTCCCCTGGACGGAAAAGATATTACTACTGCTATTATTTGCCGTTAGAGGTCGCCTTGAATTGTAAATGCAGTCTCTTTGAGCGGATCACTTGGTAAAAGTCCTTATCAAAGTACCTTAACTTTCTCAGCTCTCATACCACCGTGTTTAGGAAGCGTTGCGTCAATTTATCCTTTGCTCTCCTTGAATGTACGAGTCAGCCCAAACTCCGCCGTCTATCACAAGCATGAATCGTTACTACCAAAACCCGTACCGTCCGCGCACCTCTTGTACTCTATGTGGGAGCCGTGCTGTACCTTATTTGAGACGACGCATCAATTCGATAGAATAGGTAATGATGATGAGACAGCCATTTGTACTACTGCCTTTCCGGCTAGTGAAGGTGCAAGGTCCTGTTTCGACATGTTTCGTCAAGTTCTGCTTGTTGTATTTGCGCCTTCCGTGGTCAGGTAAATAAGCCGTTCACTGGAACTATGCCTAGTCTATTCTGGTGTGCCTCGGAGTTTCATCTCTATTAAGCCGCGTCATGCAATACACATTATTATTGTAGTATATTTTCCCGACGGTTACATACCGCTTGATTTGAGTGACGTGCCACACCAAGGAATCGAATTCACATTACGATTCCCTCCCCACTCATGCTACAATTTGCAAATTATCCATTTGTGATTCGTCTGTGATCAGACCCACTCATGTCGATCGCGGGATTGAGGGGGACTGCTTCGGAAGCCACGAAGATTCGTAGGCTAGCGTGTCCCGGATTTTTACTTGAGTAGGTAACTGGCGTTCTTCGTCGTAGGAGGTTTGGATCGAGCTTTCTTCGTGACTATATATTGTAGGTGGATCGAATGACCGCTTCACCAGTCAAGCAGTCCATAGCACTCCAATCTATTTCACCCTATTGCCTTTTTTTCTTATCGTTTTGTCAATTGCGAACTACCTTCCGACCAAGAACAATGAAGCTGCGAGTTTTAGTAACACTTTGTCACCTGATTCTCCCATCACTTGCTCATGTAGCGGTTTCTCCTGCCATGGCCAAGCGTAGTGCCGATCTCTCGAATAGGTGCGCCCACGGTGTCTCCAATCTCAACAAGCGAAGATACGAACGACGAAGTGAGCAGAGCCTGAAGCGACGCTCTGGCAACTCGACTTTTGAGATTACCACCGAAGCACCATACTATGATGTTCTCCAGAACGACACTTGCGTCCTAGCCCCGGATGTTACTGCAGGTCCTTACTACTGGCCTCGATCTGAGACTCTACGACAAGATATGGTGGAAGATCAGATCGGTGTGCCTTTGGTCCTTGACGTTGGCGTTATCGATATGGCGACTTGTGAACCTCTGCCTAATGCTCTTGTCGCTTTCTGGCACTGCAACGCTACCGGAAGCTATTCCAGTTTCACTGGTCGGGACCCCAACACCGACTTTAGAGAGCTGTTAGAAAACTTGAACGTTACCGACTTTGAGATTGGAGAAACCGATTTACACACCGATGATACCACCTGGCTCCGTGGAATGTGGCCCACCAATGAGGATGGTCTTATGGAGATGAAAACTATCTTCCCTGGCTTCTATATCCAGCGAGCTATTCATATTCACGCTCAGGGTGAGTGGCACTGAATTCAATAATTAGTGTTGTGATAAGAAACTGATCATGTGATACTAGTTTTTACCAACTGGGTGCTTCACACCAACGGCACTGTCAAAACTGGAGACTCCAACTCTATCGGTCAGCTTTACTTCAACGAAACTGTATCGCAGACAATCATGGACTTGGAACCTTATGTCAGTCACACCGAGATCAACCGGACGACCAATGATGTAGACAGCGTCTTTTCCAGCAGCGAAGCAAACGGGTACAATCCTGTCATTGACATCGTTCCCATGGATGGAAAGGACATTCGTAACGGTGTCATTGGGTATGTTACTATTGGTATTGACACCGAAAACAGCCCTTCGCTCTCTGGAAGCGTCTCTGAGGGCCAAAGCGGAGGTGCGCCTCCAGGCGGTACCCCTAGTGCCGCTTGAAGTGGCTAGGAGCTTATTGTGGTGATAAAAGCGTGAGATTGGAAAATGAACTCTGTCACAACACTCGATCGAACCTTAGCTTTGTATTGAGGGAGAAAATTAAGAAGAGACTGGTGTATTGCATGTTAGCTCTTAAAGCTATGAGCTCTTTCCACCATTTCGCATAGGTCTTCCCCCAGCATTTTTTTATTAGCGAACGGACTTGCTTTAATAGGAAACTTAAGAGCGCTAGTATGACATGAGACAAATGGTGAAGTCTGGTTTGATTATAATGAGCTCAATTGGCTTGAAGCGCTAGTATTGAGTTTTATGCAGGGGTCACAGGACGGACACCTGAACATCTAAGTCCATCGCTTTGCGGGCTCATCGTATTCATTGCCATACACGTATCTATGAGGACGTATTGGCAAGCTTATGGGCTAAGTTCATGGCCCCTACTACCTAGGGTATGTATCTGAACATGATGCTGAAGATGACGCTGAAGATGCTCGAGTCTCGAATAGGGCTGTCTACAATCGCCGCATTCGTAGAGAGAATTTTTCTTTCCAGGCCTGAATACGGGCATGCCCATAATTACCACATCGGTCGAGAACAAAACCGGTTCAGATGGATGAGAATTTAGTCGAATTATATGCTAGGGTTGAGTTTGAGCGAAGAGGCTTATCATCGTGGAATAGGCTCGAGGAAAAAGGCGAAGCACGCAGCCATGGCGTAATTTAGTCAAGGTCCCCACAAAAGGCTCTACTGCACCGGTGATTACTTTAACAGTGACACTGATTGACTGAAGATCAAGGCTCTGAATAACACACCGCGACTCATTTTTGTTCAAGCAAGTACACGTCAGCCGGGCCCAGGTCTGGAATGGACTCCTCAGCAATAAGGTAGGAGGCCACATTTAAAAGATCCACCACTATGAGACCATTTACTTCCGTTCTGGCTGTGCGCATCAATTTTCCATCATTTTGCACTAGACTTTCTAGGTCGTTTCGGTCGGGTCTTGGCTGATCGCGATGTGGGAGAAAGCTTGGCATGACTCGTCATCATTTGGAGTCGATTCAGCCACAAGGAAAGCGTTTTTGGTCTCGTAGTGCTTCGTCCGCCATAGCTTGAGACCTGCCAATGAGGTCGAAAGAACTTCGTAAGATAGCATGGTCCTATTGCCATTCGCGTTATCTTCAAGCGCCTCATGTAATCGCGCATTCCCATTTTCTCCAACGCCCCACTATAGAATAAGGGCTCGGAATGGCTGCATTTGTTGACAATTTCCATAGATGACCAGCACAAGGGTCTGAAATATGCTTATTACCTCGTCCATCCACGCTTGCCTATTCATTAGGGCTAAACACCCATCGTAGCCAACTCGAGTCAATAACATAAGTCTCAGACTAACAAGCCTCACTAATACTTGTGTGACTAAATAAAGCTCGCAGGGTGAATATCGAGTCTGAACATCGATAATAAAAATAGCTGTTCAAGTCGTTCAAATGTCGGAAGATCATATCGCTCATAGCCAGAATTATCGAATTTACGACTACGGAAAAGCTTTGCCTGAAGGGTTTCCCGGATATGTGACCTAGTCCATGTGTTATGTCGGCTGCATCATCTTCTGACCAAGTCTGGGCTTCTCCGCGCGTCAAGCACCCCCTTCTGATGAGTGTCAAAAGGTCCCCAAGGGCCTGTTACCGTTGCAGAGTTCTATGTGATGGTGCTGC
>JAAVTZ010000812.1:0-24315 GCA_014898835.1 Fusarium lateritium | reverse complement strand
ACTTATTTCTATATTAAATAGGGCAACACAAAGAAAGCAGGGCCATAATGATAATAGCTGGACAAAATACTCATGGTAATGATTACAGGGGTCGCATCGCGGGGGCTTCGAAAGTCTAGAAAATGAGTCACGGATGCCACGCTGCTAGGTCTTGTCAATGACACGACTCACTGAATCGTTATAGCTTCTGTTCATTGAGATACCAAAGATCCAACAGTCAGTGTCTTACGCAACAAGCTGTACGCGCCACCCAATCAGAAGAAAGCATAAAGCTGACTGCATTACGTGTCGACAGAATGAGTCAACAAGATGTTCCTGACTACCTTTGGGTGAAGAATAAGACCGGATTAGGTAACGTATGCGGCATAAAAAGGTATTGCGTAATCGTACGACTTCAGATATAAGAAGACGCGGGGCTTCAAGCACCGTTGTAACAAACACTCGGTGCTCTCAGTACTCTCAAAGCTTGGAGAGCCACTTCACATAAGATCTTACGGCCTCTTGTTCCTGGTTCCCTTTCTACTTTCTGAACCATGGCGCAATCCGGCAATATCACAGCGTTTGATAAGACTTTCGCTCAAACCCTCTGCGACCTCGAAGTTCCCAACTGGATAAAATTTTCTCCCGATGGACAAAAAGTGGTATACTCAACAACTCTCGTTGATGGGCACCGCAAAGGCAAGAACAGCATCTCGACGTTATGGCTGGCATCAACCACAGAGCCAGGCTCGTCGCGCCAATTGACTTCGGGCTTGTTTAACGACACCAGTCCCACTTGGCACCCAAGTGGTAACCAAATAGCCTTCTTGTCTGACCGTGCAAAGGCGGGTGAGAGCTCTGCGATTTGGCTCATGCGTTTGGACGGCGGTGATGCAGTTCCCATCACGTCAAGCGACAACACCCAGGACATTGAGACATTTGCGTTTTCTCCAGATGGCAAGACCATCGCTTATATCTCTCCTGATGAGAAGAGCAAGGAGCTCAAGGAAAAAGAAGAGAATGACGACCCTGATCCTGACGTCTGGGGTGCGCGATGGGAGCATGCCCGGCTGCGGCTTGTTGATGTCGCGTCCCATGAGACGAAGGTCCTCGTTGGAGGTGATCAACACATTACTGAGGTTTCTTGGAGTCCTGATGGGAAAAACATTGCTCTTATGAAAGAAGAGAACCCTAATATCGAGGAGTTTTTAATCACCGGCACAACCATATCTACTGTCAATATCGAAACTGGCGCGGTCAACCATCTGTGCACAATCATGAGTGGCGCGACCGGCGTTACCTGGGCACCCAATGGCCAGATTTACTTCCTCGGCTCTACATTAGACGATAATACACTTGGTGGAAGCGCTGTTTACAAAGTAGATCCGGCAGCAACCCCAGGCGGTTTCGTCAAAGTCGCGTACGGCGTGGACGACGATGCGACGTATCTCCTTGTAGCAGGCGACAAGCTTCTCGTAAACCGCGCTGTCTGGCACGTCGATGTGATCAGCGAGGTAGGCGGGAAAGATGTCTTCCAAGAGAACAGAGAAATCTGGTTGTGGGATGTCTTTTACAACCGCGAGACGGGTGTTCCGATACTGGCGGCTAGCTTATCAGATGTCAACACGCCTTACGACGTCTTCATTGTCGAGGCGGGCAAGGACAATATCAAGCTCTCCCATCACGGCAAGCCGCTCAAAGACCACCAGTTTGGCTCTTGTACTGTCCTCACATGCCAATCTGCAGACGGAGAGGTTGAGCTAGACGGTCTATACCTGACGCCAGCTTCAAAAGCAGGACCCAACGGTACTTCCGAGGAACCGCTACCAACAATTGTTCTTATCCATGGAGGTCCAGCATCCCGCGATTGCGATACGTTCGATACAACTTGCTGGAATTGGGCTCCGTATGTTCTTTCCAAGGGTTACGGCGTGCTGCTTCCCCAGTATCGCGGGTCAATCGGTCGTGGTGAGAAGTTTGGCTCGTATAGCTTTGGTGGCCAGGGAAAATACGACTATGCTGACGTGGTATCCATAACTGATAATGCCATAAACAAGGGCTTCGCCGATCCCAAAAAGCTCATGGTTGGTGGATGGAGCCAGGGAGGTCTTATCTCTTACCTGTGCAGCGTTCGGAACGGTCTACACGGTCTGGGCTGGCGCTTTAACGCAGCCATTCCGGGAGCGGGTATCTGTGATATCGAGAGTCTCTGTATGACTTCTGATCTGGGATCAACCGCTGAGCGTGAGCTGGCTGGCGGAGATACTATCTGGACACTGGAGAAAGGTGACACAAGGAATCGCCAGGGGAGTTCGCTGTGGGAGGTAGCTGGGGCAGTGGCGCACTCTCGTCGGACGGGAGAACCTGTTATTCCGCCCATGCTGATTTTGCATGGGGAGAATGATGTGCGCTGCCCGTTCTCCCAAGCCCAGGGCTTTCGCCGCGCCTTGAGGGAGTATAAACTACCTTGTGAGTTTGTCGCGTATCCAGGCCAGGGGCACAGTATTGAGCGGCAGAAGTTCTGGCTGGATATGCTTGAGAGGGTAGGAAGATGGTGCGATACGTATATCGGGCCAGGGGCCGAGGCTAAGTTGGCGATCAGGTAAAACAGCCTGGCATAGGAAGGTGTTGCCGATTGTGTTGCTAGAGGCTTCGAGATTAGTTGTTGCAGTGATGAAAGAGATGTCTATAGTCAAGCTATGTTTATTGTTGGTGCTGTGTCGCTGCTATGCCTTGCACTTTGTGTCAATGATGGTGGAATAAAAAGACTAGACTATGTCTTAGGTAGACTCTATTGAAGGCTTCTAGACTAGTTGAGCTCGACCATCTCAATCCTAAACATACACCGCCTGGAAGCTCTCAGGAGGTTTAGCTCATCATGTTCGTTAATCGTTATCGAAACACAGATTATTCCCCCTACAAAAGCTTGTTCACAAGACAGCACAGCCTACAAGATGTACCTGAACCCTGAATCTCGGAGTCCTTGTGCCGAAGCCATGTCTACCTTGCCATCTTCATGTCCCACTGCATTCGCCTCGCTCTCTGCTCGCTCAAGTTTCTTGTTCTCCCATTTGTGGACGAAACGCAGTAGAAGAGCAAGTAGAGCGACGAGTACACATATCGCCGCGTTGGCACTACCGCCAGGCGTGTATTGAGGGCCATGGCTACTTGGGTACATGTAGGACCCATATATAGTTGCTGTGTTGCCGAACATGTTGCAGATAGCGATAGTCGCTGATCGCTTGACGAGCGGGCGGGGAAAGGAATTTGCCACCCATGACACAATGATCTGGTCTAAGAAGAGAAAGTGTGAGCATAAGAAAGCATGGGCAAACCGAGATAAGGTGAAGCAAGCCATGGGGCAGACTTACAAGATGATATTGAACCCATTGGCATGAGAAACATGGCAAAGAATCGTGCTCCGACCACTGTAGTTCCAGCCGCAATAGCGTTTCCGGCGGCTGCCAAAAGCATGAGACAGAAAATGTGCAATGATCTATCGTTTGTTTTGGCCGAGCTTAATGTGACGCAAATTGACAAGAGAAAGGTAGCAAACTATAACCAGGTTCGACAGCGTCAGTAAACATAAATCCAGGCATAGAGAAAAGAAAGATGCAACGATAATCAAAACGTACCCATGCTGGAGCTGTAAGCCATAGAGTAACAATCTTTCCATAGCCAAGAGTTCCCACGATAGTAGGGAAGAAGTATTGGAATGTCTGTGAGACCAAGCTCACATGCTGTAGAAGGAGGAAGAGGTATAGACGGTAGTCTCGTACAGCCAATTTGACACCATCCCAGACAGTTTGTTCGCCATAAGTATCGACCTCGCTGATATCTTGGGCCAATCTCCATGCTGCGAATGCGCGCTCTTCTTCGGACAACCATTTTGTTGTGTGGGGGTAGTTAGGGAGAACGAATGCGGCGATAAAGGAGAATCCAATTGCAGCCACGCCTTCCTAGTAGGGCATCAGCTGGTAAGTTTCGAAACTTCATATACAGGGAAGGGCGAGGATTAGTTGCGAAAGATTTAACTTACGATGATAAAGAGCCATCTCCAACCAACAATGCCATGAGCCCCTTCCATATCCCCCAGAATAGCAGCACCGAGTACTCCACCAAACATATTTGCCAATGCATTTCCAGCATAGAGCCAGGCAACGCGACGAGTAAGCTCAGCTCTTGTGTACCAGGAACTCATGAGGAAGACGGCTCCAGGAAAGAATGGAGCTTCCACGAATCCAAGGAAGAAGCGAATCACAACCAGATGAGTGAAGCTTTGAGCCCCAGAGTTGCAGGTTGAGACAACTCCCCAAAGACAACATGAGGCGCTGAGGTAGAGAGAGGGACGTAATCGAGTCAACACTAGATTGGACGGGAGCTGCATGAGGAGGTATCCAACGAAGAAAATCGAAGTAGCCAGGTTGAAGTCGGTACCCGTCATTCCCAGATCCTCTTCTAAACTCCCCTGACGTGCTTGTGCGAGGTTCGAACGATCGAGAAAGTTGAGAAGATACATGATGACAAGGGTGGGCATCATACGCATGTCAACCTTACGGACCAGTTTCTTGTCGAATTCCTGCTGCCACTCCGTGCTCTGGTTGTTGAAACCTTCTGCCCAAGCATCGATGTTTTGTCCATGGCTAGTCTTGGGAAGTGCTGCTCCGTGGCCGACGGTATCTCCCTCCACCATATGGACAGATGATTTGTCGTTATCCATGGTTGAGTTGTGCAGGGATCTGCGAGATTTAATAGGCGATGTTTTGCTTTGTTTACTCAAAGCGCTGGCTTGGGTCGCGACACCTTGTCCATGAACTGGGTATGTGGCACACAAATAGCGAAAAGAAGCAGGTTTGTCAACTGTAGTGACTAGCTGTATAGGTTCCTAGCCAAGACAAGGGAAGTATATATAGTGAAACAAGATCCATCAACAGAAAGGGAAAACAACTCGGCAATCACGCTCGGCAAAGAAATAGCCCGAGGTTTGGAGAGCGCGAGTAATGTTACTCGTTGGTTGAGCTGCGATCAGCATCAAATGTAACATAACCATGCGCAATAAACGCATTCCGGACCTAATCCGGACGAAAGGGAGACCAGACCGTGATTTAGCTCATAATTAATGACTTCCCGTGGGCAGATCCTCCCCCGCAATCGAAACACTACCCCGCAGCCAACACGGGGCCATTTCTGGGGTAATGCCGTAATAGTACATACCGAGATAAGTCCTGTAACCAGGAGTGGCTGGGAAGCATATATCCACCGGGGTCATATCAAGGCACTTCCGCCACCTTGACCTGCCTGGTCCAAGAGACAGGGAACCATGACTTGAGGAGCGTGCTGAACCTAGCTAACGTGGAGTCATTAAATCTCGCAGCAGTAAGGCCCCTGAGATTTCTCTTCGCAAACCTGACAGTCGGCTGCATCGTTATCTACGTCGGTCTCTTTAATGGCATTCCCAACCTGCTTATTACCACTTTTTCTTTCGTGTACCACGATCAATATAACTTCGATGAAAGACGGGCGGGGTTGTCATTCCTACCTGCTGGGCTTGGCATGACGGTAGCCGTGCTGGTCTTTGACCATATTTCCGACTTTCTGGTGAGTCGTGGGAAGAAGAAACAGAGTCCAGGAAGTACATATAAGCCTAAATGGAGGTGACACCATGGTTGACTGTACCCATGGGACTCTCTCTCCGTTGGGTTGCTGATTTACGGTTGGGCTACCTACAAAGAGGCGTATTGATTCGTGCCGATAATTGGAGTTTTTGTCTTTTCGACCGAGTTACTAGGAGTGACGGTGAGTAAGGCATAAATTAAGTAGACGAAACTAGCTAAACCTTCTACAGATGACGCTTCAGAATTACCCGATTGACTCCTATCCACGCCATCACTCGTCAGGCTCTGCCGCGGTGACGGTTGGTCGATCTCTTGTTAGTGCTCTGATGCCTCTCAGCGGGCTTGGCCTGTATAATCGCTTAGGACTGGGCTGGGGAAATTCTGTCCTGGGGCCTTTGTCGCTTATATTAATCCTCAATTCTCTTGTTCTTTATTTCTTTAGTGAGGCGATTCAAGGATCTTGATCGGATACGTCCAATCAGCCGGGATGAAAGATATATACGTTGATAGATTTATGGTTTGGGGAAGGGATTGACACATGGTTCAAAGATGTTGTCAGCACTCCATAAGAGCCGCGCACTAGATATTCGAACTTGATCTGGCTGCGTACTCGCCCTAAAATATAGGGTACCCCATAGGAATTTATTAGCCTTTTGAACTATTTCAAGTGAGGGTGGCACAACGCCGTCGTAGATAACCTGAAAGTCGCTGCTAAGTTTTGCATAAGAGCGAGGAGTTCCTTGATGCTGGACAGTGCTGGAACCAAATTTTGCCATCGCCCCCTTCTTTTACCCTATAGATATTTGGCCGTGTTGATTGAGTCAGAGTTGATTTTGAAAGGTTTTGCTGCTCTAGGCCAGCCTTCTAGTGTTAGTTTATTGAACACTAGACAAACTTTACCGCCTACCAGATGGCATCTTTGTAGAAAGCGGCGTCGGGAAATAATGTCCAGCATGTTATTGATACAGACGGTGCATCAAAATCAAGCTCGTCGCTTGTTCGTGGGAGAACCCAACGTATTTGAAAATTAGGAGTTACTGATATCTATGAGCCATGTATTATGTTAGATTTGGCATACTTGGGCAGAATAACAGCGGTGTTTTTGAGCGTAATGATTAGCAGCTAGATATCTTGTAACTCAACATCATGCCGAACCCCTTATGTTTCCTCGCTATCATCACCATCTATGTTGCATTTCACGGCCGACTGCTTGTAGCCCACATTACCCAAGCCTTTTCCAGATGAAATACACGTTGTTTCTGTATATCTCCTACGGCTCCATATGCCAAGTCAAACTCGAACAACTGCCTTTTCTCTTCGATGGGAAAACATAGTGTCTATTTTGTCAAGTATACGGGATGGGACATGTATTTATCAAGCTTGAGCCTTTGAATGGGCGCGACAATAGTCTTATGATCGTCATGCGAATAGTCCATTAATCCAAGCTATCTGGAATAACCTACACGCATGCTAGACTTCTATTTTCCATCATAACAAGCAGCCACAGCAATAGCCACCATGGCGTGTGACCATGAGAGTGGCACAGATGCAACAGAATATCCTTTTGTTCGATGAACCTGTGCTGGAACCAAGCCTGCAGCTGTCGAGTGCTCCACAACCCATTCAACAAGTTTCATCGCCTCCTCCTTGTTGTCCCTACCGGCCTCATAGATAGAAAGCCATAATGGGGCCAGTGGCCAAAGGTTGCCGCCTCCATGGCTGTCATTCTCGTAACGGTGGAACCCGCCGACTCGTCCGTCCCACAAATGTTTCCGAATACTGGCAACGGTTGCAACGATTCTGGGGTCATCCAAAAGCAAGATACCAAAAGGTACTGCCAGGACTACGCATATCAGATCCACCATGCTGGAGCCTACCATCGTCCCGTCTCCATCTCCATCATGACAACAGGTTTGTGCGGACTTCACAATGGCTTCCACTAGGTTCGGCGGCCCAACAGTAGAATGTTGGCACTGAATTCCCCCAGTACAGCCGATATCCAATCAACAATGTGGATAAACCCTCACTTGCGGGGATAAAGACCGAATTGTGTCGCTGTCGTTGCGAGTTAAAGCTTGTAAAAGTAAACCTTGGAACCGCCGTTTCATCAATTTTTGATTGTTCAAAGTCTCAACTATTCTATTACACTCTCCATTCAGGACGTCCTTATTCGTCACTTGACCATCATGGCATTCACCGCATATGCCGAGGAGCATTTGCGCCCAAACGGGCCCAGCGATGCGCGCCCGACAGCACTCCGAGTTGTTCGTGATTTGGGTCTCGATGGAAAGCTAGAAGGAAAAGTCTTCGTTGTTACAGGAGGCACTTCTGGCATCGGCTACCAAGTCGCGCGAGAAATCCATGCCACTGGCGCCGACGTCTACATTACCGGCCGGGACTCCAACAAAGGTGAATCGGTTGCGACTGAGCTTGCCGAAGATGGGCGACCCGGTAGAGTGGTTTTTGTTCATATCGAATTGGACTCTCTTGCAAGTGCTCGATATGGAGCTGCCGAAATTCTGGAAAGGTCTGGTGGAAAGGTCAATGTGCTCATCAACAATGCCGGTAAGCTGACCCATATTCGCCCACCATATGGCTCATGAACTGATCCACTAAAACTATTAGGAATCATGATTTGCCCCTATTCAAAGACTAAAGATGGGTTTGAGTCTCAATTTGGTATCAACCATCTCGGCCACTTCCAGCTCTTTTACAAGCTCAAGTCAGCACTGCTTTCCAGCGCGACACCAGAATACGCGTCTCGTGTTATCAACTTGACATCATCAGGACACCGATTAGGTCCTCTTAATACGGACGACTATAATATGACCAAGGACTATACGCCGTTCAAAGGCTATGGGGCTTCTAAGACCGCCAACATATATTTCAGTAACGAGATCGAGCGTCGTTACGGGTCTCAGCACTTACACGCTCATTCTACGCATCCTGGGATGACGAACACCAATATCGGGCAATACTTGGACCCAAAGACAGCCAAGGCCTTTCCGTCTTTCCCGGGAGCAAAACAAATGACCAAGGAAGCAGCTCAGGGTGCTGCAGTACCAGTGCTGGCAGCTTTGTCCCAGGAGCTGGAGGGGAAGGGCGGCCTTTATCTTGAGGACTGTCGACAATCTGGACGGGCTGAAGGTGAAAATCCAATCGAGCATCCCTATGGCTACACCTCCTGGATTGAAGACGAGGATAGCCAGCGGAAGCTCTGGGTCGATAGTCTGGCTTTGGTAGGCGGCAAGGATGCCTAGGTGAGATTCTCGGATCTCCTCCGTATCATTCTTGGCCTTGCCACCAAAGAAGCCGAAATACTCATCCGATACAGTCTACTTGGCAGCACTGTTCTTACCAGCCATAGCACAAACTCCACTTGGCGCCTTCGATGACCTTTTATGGAACGTCTCGTCAAACGTGAGACGGCGGTTCTTTTCCTCTAGTGAAGCTATATATCAGTTAAATTCTTGAACTCTCCTACATAATACACTGCCT
Source organism: Fusarium lateritium (assembly GCA_014898835.1). Classification (NCBI taxonomy): domain Eukaryota; kingdom Fungi; phylum Ascomycota; class Sordariomycetes; order Hypocreales; family Nectriaceae; genus Fusarium; species Fusarium lateritium. Next base: position 15,223 of record JAAVTZ010000812.1, on the reverse strand, counting down.
AGCGATCATATTGTGGCTCGTCACTCTTACCCCGGCTCAGCAGCCGCCTCACCTAAACTTAACACTTGCGTCAAACTTTCAAGGCACTATTATCACGGCTCTGGAAATCACTCTCGAGATTCAACAACTCACGCTCAACAGGAACAATATACTTGCTTCGGTCTGGCTGAGTGACCCCTTGGCGCCAGGACAAGACTATACCAGCGATGATATCGACGCTTCTGATAATTCTGGGGTTTGGCCACTGTTTCACTCAGATTCAAAGACCAGCAGTCTACGAAGCTATCACGTCAGAAGGCAGACGAATGGCCACGTCGCTTTAAATTACACAGCGAAGCTAACGGTACCACATTGTTGGGTCCAGGCTCAGTCTTTCTACCTATCCCATCTGGAGACAACTATACCATCAACGTAAGCTGAAATCTGACATAGGCACCGGATGGTACAAGGACGGTCTGGAGCTTGCGGGAGAATTCAGTGGGTAAATGTGGCCTAGCGGCTTAGCTATCTAAATAAGCCATTATCATTAGCCACCATTTTGTATAATCACACGAGTAGGATATCTACAGGAAGTAGTGGGAAAGCCTGCTAGGTGCCCCTTTTAAAAGTGCTTAAATACCTACCGGCCTATTTTCCATACTCAGCTCTCTCTGTGGGGTTCATTTCAAACAATCAATGTTCAGATATACCTTTATTTAGTTCAGCCTACTCCCTCTTGAATACAGGCATAGTGTCAAGAGGACTGTCTACAGTAACAGCCTTTCCTCCCGTATGTACCGACCCATCAGCCGCCTTCCACTCAACCCCTTGCCCCGGAAGGTAAACTTCGCGTTTCGTCTGACCTGCTTGAAGGATCGGTGCAACCAGATACTTGGGCCCATACATATACTGGTCCTCCAGTCTCCAGCAAGTATCATCGCCCGGGAAGTCATAGAAGCATGGCCGCATGATAGGGTCACCCTTCTCATGTGCGGTCTTCATCAAGCTTCTCGTATAGTCTCGCATCTCCTCCCTGATATGGAGATACTTCTTGCAAATACCGTAGACCTCCTCGCCGTACGACCACACCTCATTGGGTCCTCCCGAGAGGCAGAAACTTCCGCCTGTAGTACCAAGTCTCGGCTGCTTTGGCTCCCGGTCGCCGTGCAACCTCATGACAGGGCAAAAGGTGCCCCACTGGAACCATCTCACGAACAGTTCTCGGAATGCTGGCTCATCTGGGTCTCCTCCGTGGAAGCCACCAATGTCAGTGGTGAACCAAGCCAAGCCAGCGATACCCATGTTCAATCCAGCGGCCAGCTGGTTTCGAAGACTGCCCCAACTCGAAGCAATGTCACCAGACCATACGAGAGCTCCGAATTTCTGACTGCCCGCCCACGCACATCTGATCAGATTCACAATGTCAGTTTGACCGGCCTCTACCATTCCATCGTAGAAACCCTTTGCGTAGTCGTGGGGGTAGATGTTGCCGATAGCAAGGTTAGGTCCTGCATGGTAGCGATAGATGTCAAAGTCATACACCGTGTACTCAGGCTCAGCTTCATCGAGCCAGAAAACCTTGATACCCTTGTCATGGTAGTTCTTCTTGGATACATCCCAGACAAACTTTCTGGCTTCGGGGTTCGTTGCGTCATAGTGGATGGCATACCCGCGTCCCTCCATTGCAGCTCGGATACCTCTATCCTGACGTATAAGCAGACCTCGACGTAGCATTTCATCGTAGTTCTCTGAATCCTTCTCCACCGTCGGCCAGATAGATACCATGAGTTCGACGTTCATCGACTTTAACTCTGCTACCATAGCATCTAATCGGGTGTTAGTCTGCATTCACCGTCAATGGAGCTGCAAATCTTACCAGGGTCAGGCCAAAATGTGGGATCAAACTTCCAGTCTCCTTGGTTAGGCCAATGGAAATAATCACAGACAATGAGGTCGAGAGGTAGTCCTCGACGCTTGTGCTCTCGAGCAACCTCCAGAAGTTCTTCTTGTGTCTGGTATCGAAGCTTACACTGCCAGAATCCCAAGCCATACTCGGGCATCATGGGTACACGGCCCGTGACACCTGTGTATGCTTGAATGATCTCAGCAGGAGAGTCACTAGCGACGACCCAATAATCCAACATATCTGTCGAGTATGCTTCGAACGTGGTAGTTAGACTACTAAAGACTGCTCGGCCAATACCAGGATTATTCCACAAGAATCCGTAGCCAAGGCTGGACAGTGCAAATGGTACACTGGCTTGTGAGTTCCGATGCGCGAGCTCCAGATCTGCTCCCTTGAGGTTCAAGAATGGCTGTTGGTACTGACCCATTCCATAAATGCGCTCGTTGGGATCTTGGGACTCAAATCGCAGCTTCAGATGGTAATCAGGGGACCCCAGACGAGGCGTCCACTCTCGAGGTCGGATTCTTAGCGAACTGCATTTTGGATCGAGAATGTCTAGACGGTGGCGAGCATACTCCTCCAGTAGCACCTTTCCCGTCTTGGTGTTTGAGATGACAATCTTGCCGCGACGACTAATATCGGCTTTAATGTTACCGTTGGTGATAGAGGCTGAGCTTCCATGGATGGCAATATCGGGAGTCAAAGCGGGCGGCTTCTCGGAGAGGGCCCAGGGTCGTTCTGGGAGCGTAGCTAAGCAGGTGTCCCGGACTCGAAGTGAATTCGGCCCCCAGGGCTCGATAAAAAGAATTTCTTCATCGAAACGAAAGCCAAGACGGTTGCCCTCATTGGTGAAGGCAGGGTCAGGTCTGGTACCGTATTCTTGGTTGCCGTCTTTGGAAGACATTCTAAGCGACAAGGGTGAATTCTTTGCTGTGTTCTAGAGATTGCCTGTTTTGGCTGACTGAAAGGAGATGGCTCTCTACCTGGAATATGAGCCGAGCCTTTAATACTACAAGGAAAGCCGCAGTTACTACGAACGTCCAATGATAGACCATTATGGTATTAGGCAAAATAGCATTTATGATCGGCAATGCCAACATTGGCGCATCAAGAAGAGGAGCGAAGGAAGACGCCCCCACGCACCTCGTCATCCGATAATGTCAACTGCGGGGAAGCATTGCCCAGTCACGACAGTCATTACACAAGTGTTGCACGAGTCGACGGGGAAAGAAAACATTGGCCCACTCTTAAGTTTGAACGGTTGAGGATAATTGCTATTTTCAGATTGGGAATGGATATCAGGTAATCCATCCCATACTTGAATGGACCGCCTCGCGTAAATTTCTTATCGATGACGAATGGCAGGAGGGCTTTCAGTTGGTAACCTGCAGTTAAACTCAAATTGTGAGGGGAAACAAACAATCGGGACTTTCTGTTATAATAGCCTAAATGCCAGCGTGTTGCTGCAGGGCAGGGGTGTTCCACCACCCGTCCTCAGAGATGTTGACAGATTCCCTCGTGAGATGCCCAAGCGAAACACAGAATATTGATTATCTCAGGTATATCGATGGCTTTTTGAACCTTCTACTTAAGTCAGTGCCTGGACACAAGAGGCAAGATCAAAATGTCTATGCCGGTGTACTCTTCCACCACTCTCCACTTCACATAGTGCACCACGAATGCTCTGCAATACCCGTTATGACTATCTAGTATAGTCGCTTTAATCTTCAGTGTTCCATTCGTCTTATCATGTCTTTGCAATTGACTACTTATATATTCGGTGTTGTTCGATAAGCAGCTCTCGGCTGAGCTGGGCGTACATATTGAGAAACTCTCGGTCATTCTAACAACTTGTAGAGACGTAAGTATACCTTACCGGTATGTATCACGATCAGGGTACCTTTGATATCTATGTGATATTCCTAACCTCCCTCTATGCCCTTCTTGCAAGTGTGGCATAGTTTCTAAATGTAAGTGTGCGTCGATATATGAAGTGCCGACTAGTGCTTGAAGCTTCAATCAATTATTTTGTCTATTATATAACATGTGCAGCCACGATGGCTGGGTCTATGATAAGAGGATATATACGGTTTCGAAGTTCATGAAGAGCTCCAAGAGTATGCACTTCCTTCTTAAATCTTTCCAAAGCCAGCGTTGGCGGGAACCTTGGTCTGGGCAACAATGGCCTGGGTAGACCTGGCGATAGGGAGACCCTTGAACTCAGACAAGAAACCAGTATCCTTGCGGTTGAAAGCGCCAGAAGAAACGAAGATGTTGCCTTGGCAGACACGGCCCAGGTATTGCTGAGTGGCACTGGCGGCTGCGTTATCAGGGCAGCTGTTGAGTTGTCCCTTGAAGTCGGAAACAACAACCTGCTTGACGTTCTTGAACACGTTGCCCTCGAAGAGACCCTTGCCGGCGGTATCACCCTCAATAGCGTGTCCGTTGATGTCGGACCATACATTGTTCACGGCATGGAGGAAGGTGGTGGCAGAGAGAGCAGGGCCACGGCCAGCTGTGTGCTCAATGAAGTTGTCTGAATGCTGTTAGTAAGGTGGCTCGTCGATACCGAGATGATGAGACATACTTTGGAAGGTGATCTGGTCGCCTTGGCCAACCATCTCAATGGTCCAGTAGTGGTAACCATCGCAACCTGCCGACCACTGGGTGCGACCGTCGATGTGGTTGTTTGAGAGTGTGATACCAGTGCTCTTGTCGCGGCCGAAAACATAGTGCTGGCGACCCAACAGCGAAGTCTACGGATGTCAGTAATGCTCTGGCCACTCCGAAAGGCCAAACTTACCGTGCAGTGGTCAACCCAGATCTTGCTTGTACCTGAAAAGGTGAAAGCATCGCCTCCCCAGACGTATTGAGGGTTCAACTCAGTGACATCTGTTGGATTGGTGAGTTAGAATAATGTGGATAATTGATGCTGGTTGTTTGGCTTACGGATGTTCTGAACAATGATGTTCTTGACGTTCACAAAGCGCAGACCCTTGCCCTTGATGATAGCCTTGTTTCCAACACCAATGATGGTCTTGTCAGAGGCGACATTAATTCCAGAGGTTCCCGCCTTGCTGTAGGTCACATCAGCGGGCGGGTTGCTGCCGCACCAGTTGTTGGCAGCATTGATGGCGAGCTGGCAGCCCTTTCCAGTCTTCCAAGGGGCACATCCCTTCTCCTTGACGGTACCTTCGGAGCCGATGAAGTCGTATGTTCGGTCAAGAACAATAACACGAGGGGTCTTGTCAGTCAAGTAGGTGACCAGCTCCTTGATGTTCTTGGGGGTTACTGGAGCGGCAGAGCCACCACCGGTGACGCCTTTAGCAAAGCCTTCAGCTGCGCCAGAAAGCTTCTGGGCAGTAGCGGTGGCTAGGAGTGTGGTAAACACACTGAGGCAGAGACTGAACTTCATCGTAGAGACTAGTAGGTTGGAGTTGAACCTAAGGCGACGTGAGTAGAAAGACAAGACATTTGAGACATGACAGCTAGTGTCATCTTAAATATTATGAAAACTCAGGGTACAGTCACAAGCGACCGGGTATGACGGCGATGTTCTTGTGGTCAGAAATCCAATTCTCGGAGAAACCGCCCCAAAAGTGTTAATCCCAACTCCTTGTTTCAGTTGGACACTAACAAATGACCAGTTGAAGGGGCCGAGACCGTGGGGAATATTATTCCGTCACTTAAAAACGTGCGACCCCGATAAAGACGATTGCCTAGACCCAATTCTGGAAAGGCCTTCGGAACTTTCCTTGGCCCACTATTTCCTCGTAAATTAAGATTAGTCCTCAGCAGCACGAGAGCGAGAGGGCAACACAGGCACATCACACAGTAATTAGCTGTATAAAGATCGTAGAGATAAAAAGCATTTGAAATAGTTTATATGATATAAGGTTTCAATGCTTGGATTTCTGATAAATCGCATCATCTCAAGCCTTAAAGCAGACTATCTCATGTTCCGGACAACAAGCGGTATCTAATCCCTGCTAGCATCCTAGTGTTGTACTGTCTGTCATGTAATGACAGAACGCCCCCGCCTCTAAGCGAAATACCCTGAATTATCACTGACTCCTATCCTTAGAAACTTTATAGCCAGCATTTTCTACGGTACGGATAACGCACGTGGGTTGCAAGGATTCCAACGTCACAAAGGAATGCGCCTCGATGAATCGGCTTTTATTTTCTCTTCAGCCACAAATTGGAAATTCAAGCCATTGGTGCACAGGGTAGGCGGCAAGAATGAAGCAACTGATCATGTGTATTGTTTTGTTCCTTTAAGCTAAATCATCAAGCTGGGGCTAAAATACCTCAAATACATACTTAATTCCAGTCCTGATATTAGCAACAGTGTTTTGAAGCAGTTCGCGAGGCTTTTAAATTTCTTCCGCCTGTACGATCACTACTTAACAACATCGGGACAACTTCTCTATCTACGGAGTACTCTCAATTATTGGGTGTACCTTAGATTTTTATCAAATTCATCAACAGTAGCTATGGACTGATATAAGCCTGAGTCAATTTATATATCAAGTATTATTTACTTTCTACTAAGGGGTGGTCAGCAAAGTCGGACTTGTATTTCCCGCTTATGTTGATTCGTTGCGTCAAGAACCCCCCCAACCCAAATGCCCACGCTGATAAGATAGTCCTGACAATTTACAGCGTATTCCGCTTGAATCTCGCTCTGCTGTCCAGATAACAGATACAGGATCCACTTGATCCTAAGAAGTAGTTATTCGTTTAAAGAGCTCTGCAGTCTCTTTAGGGATGCTCAGGAAGGGAAAATGCCCAGACGGCAATTTCTCCACTTTGTCGAACTCTCCAGCCTTGACAGCCATCTCTTGGTACATCGGTGGAACTACTTCATCCTTCTCACACATGATATAAGTCTTGGGAATTTGTACATCTGAGTTGATGAACTCGGACAGATGACCGAGGCTCTTGCGGCTCTGGCTACCCAAGACTTGGGCCCAAGCTGCGTCTTGTTGTTCAGCAGGCAGATCGCTAAAAAAGAGCGGCTTCGCCGAGTCTTGGATATGAAAAACGCCTTCCTATCGTTTCGTGGCGTGAGCAAAAATGTCATTCGAAAAAAGCCTTGATTACGTACCTCGGTGATATGATATGGCATTGGAGATGCTTCTTCGGTATTGCCCATAACATTTCGTCCACGCATTGAGTATGCAAAGCCGGCAATCACCCCATATGCTTTGATTCCACCAGGTAGACCCTTCGCCTTTCGTTCATCGATCGTTTGGCCTTGAAGCGAAAGCAACGCAGGGAGACTTCCGTAGCTATGCCCGAAAATGACTACTTCGAGGCCTTGATCAAAGGATGGGGCAAGTTTAGCGTGTATCTCCTTGACGTCGTCGAGAAGACCCTTATTGGCCAAGTCCTTGTATTCCGGGTGCGTGGCATCCTTGGACGGTAAGTTCTTGGTGACAGTCAATGTTATGACAATGACAGTAAACCCGTCTTCTTGCAGGATGTTTGCGACACCTTCGTATACGTCGGGACTGCAAAAGCCACCAGGGACAATAGCAATGACAGGCTTGGTCTGCGACATGTTGCTAAGAGGATGGTAATAGTGGTGTAGTTGCGAGAGTCTGAGTAATTGTAATCTTGGGTTTAAGTTGCACAGGTTATGAGGAATGAGTGTCTTTTATGGTAATGACATCTGAGTCAGCGCTAAGCCGTCCCGAGGCTGTATTCGGGGGCCAACTCAGACTGTGATTGATAAATCCTTCACAGCCCTATCTGGTCTAAATGAATGGGATAACTGTCTAGACGTGGTTAAACGTTTTTTTTTTTTTTGAAAAGGTTGAAGACAGGACCTTATACATTATTGGAGGCCGCAGCAACACTCAGTAGTCTAGAGGTGGTCGGACTCAACTCATACCCAATGCCAGGGCCATCTGAAATTAGGCACCGGTGAAACTATTGAAACAAAGTGTTTCGAATAAACTAAAAACAAGTGCTTTTATATCTTTTAGAATCAACTTATCATAGACTCTCACTGAAGTGAACATAATACTGTCGAAGAAGAGCAAAGCATAGTCGAGTGATGTCAACCAAACAAGTATTCCGCCAGCCTAGACCGCTAAAGTAACCCGAACCAGTACGCTGTCAACTAGGACTAAGAACGCATATCAAAAGATCCAAGCCCACTGTTGGAGTGTCGTGTTCTTTGTTATTGTTGAAGCCGGCTTCCTTGCATTTAGAAGTTGTAGAGCAAACCTTCAATAGTTGGAGTGTGGGAGCCATAGTTTGGCACTGCTAAACTCAAGAACCTTATGCAAGTATAGGTATAGCATGTAGGAGTCCATCGGATATGTGAGCGTGGGGCATTATACCTAGATTATCGAATAGCTGTGTTCTCTATAATAGTCGATGCTCACCTCTGAGAGGTAGCATAATCAAACAGTAGGAATCTATAATATTATTAGTTTTTCATCACTGAAAGCTGTGGTAGAAGTCTGGACGTAGGTAATTTTCGCCTGTAGGTATCAATTAAAATGTGGAAACCTCGTAGCTTTTCCGCAACCCCCACTATCCTTGAGATGCGGAAATATTTCCCAAAGAGGAACAACTTTCCCATATGTAAGTGGGGAGGTGGAATTTTATGCCGTTTTGACTAAGTCGCATCAAGGCTTTTTGAAGCGGATAGCTCTTGATATAAATATGGCAGACTCTTATTCATGTTACGTCGTGTTTTCGATAAGAAATTCAGATAAATCGCCGCATAGCCAAACATTCGCCTATCTCGTTACCAGCAAGTCAAAATTCACTTTATCTATCACTACCAATTACCCATCATGAGATTCAACCGGTTGATCAGTATCGTCGGAGTCCACTGCGGTGGTGAGATGGGAGATGTCATAGTTGGCGGTGTCCTCGATGTCCCTGGCAAAACCATGTATGACAAGCTGGTCCATTTCTTCACCAAAGCCGATGAGCTCAGACAATTGTTGTTGAATGAGCCTCGTGGTAGACCTCAGAGGAACGTCAACCTCCTTCTACCAGCTTGCGATCCCCGGGCTGATGTTGGCCTTCTGATAATGGAAAGCGATGAATATGCCCATATGTCTGGGTCAAATACAATCTGTACCGTCACAGCCCTGTTGGAGACTGGAATGATCCCAATGAAGGAGCCACAGAGTACTGTTACACTTGATACGGCAGCGGGACTTGTCACAGCCGTGGCCGACTGTAAAGACGGCAAGTGTACGGCTGTAGCCTTCGATAACATCCCCTCATTCTGTTTCGGACTCGACCATGAAGTCGATGTCCCAGGCCTGGGCAAGATCAAGTATGACGTTGCGTGGGGTGGAATGATGTATGCCCTCGTGGACGTCAGTCAAACGGGCCTGGCTATTCAGCCTGAAAACACACAGAAGCTTGTTGAGCTTGGCGAGAAAATCAAGAGAGCTATACAGGCTACCTATACGCCAATTCACCCAGAGAACTCTGGAATTCGTGGGGTCACGAATTTCGTCTTCACTGAGCCTTTGACAACGCATGCTGGCGGGAAAAGGGCGGTTAACACAGTAGTGGTCTCGCCTGGACGGGTCGATCGGAGTCCGTGTGGTACAGGAACTAGTGCACGAATGGCTGTTCTTCATGCCCGTGGGCAACTTGCTGAAGGAGAGAACTTCATTCATGCGGGTATAACTGGAAGTGAATTCCACTGTCGGATTCGAGGCGTTGCTAAAGTGGGCGATCATCCCGCTGTGCTCCCAACTGTAAAGGGTAGCGCTTGGATTACAGGCACACAGCAGGTGATGCTGGACCCTACGGACCCTTTTCCAACAGGATTCAGACTTTCCGATCAGTGGCATGTTTCTCAATGAACTGTGGCTTTCTCTTCACCAGACATTAGATTCATAGATGGCGTCTCAAAAGTCTAGTAGACGTCGATTCAGTCGTTATCATTTATTGCTCTTTAAAAAACACCTTAGTTCATCCCATCGCTATAACCTTCCTCTTTCATCACGGCCCACTTCAACTCATCGTCATCATGTTCCTTCAGTCCAGCTCCACTTTAAAGTTCCAAACTCGCATTCGAAGACTTTTCCAAACCTGGAAGTATTTTCCACCATCGCTGAACCAGTTTCCACGACCTTTCCGATGAACAACAAGAGGAGTCGAGGCAAATATTCACTTGGAGGTTGCGAAAACTGTCGCCGAAAACACCGAAGATGTGACAAGACTAGCCCAAAATGCCTTCGATGTAAAGCTGCAGGGTTGGAGTGCAGTGGTCTCAATACTGAGCTGCACTGGGTGACAAACACTCAAAGTTCCTTGTGTGACGATCATAAGTCACCGCACAAGCGTCAGAGGAGGCAGAATAACCTTGGTAATGGCATGTATTCGTTGATACTGCGGGCATCCACTAAGTATTATGTCAGATCCAAAAGATAACTCTGCTAGCGATGCTGTGCTTGACACCACAACCAGACATGAGGATACACTTTCCAGGCCCGGAATTAAACTGGTGCAAATCGATAAACAAACTGAACAAGTTATCAACACACAACCGGATGATGTCTCCAGCGTCCAACTAGCAGATTCTAACGGCACTTACTCTGGCTCGGTTGGCAACACCAGTTATACCGCTGATGACAATGAACAAGCCCACATGCCAGCATGCCAACGCCCCGAGTGTTTTTCGGACTCGCTTGGAAACACGGAAAACTTGTTGGACTGGCCAGATCTATTTAGTCTAGATTACTCATTCTCAGATTTGCCTTCTCTGGAGTTTGAGAGCATGTTTGGCGATGTTTCAACGGCACAGAGCTCACGTTCCTCAACTGTGCCTTTCCTTTTTCCGCCGTGGCCAGATAATTCGACATCTCTCTACCAGAAGCAGGACTATCTAGGCGATGGTATACGGGGAGAGGGTTTTATGAGCAATGACTCCACCCTTTCCGCAAACCCGGATCCTATGACCTTGGAGTTAGGCCAAGACGATACCCACATGCTTCTCAAGCATATCAAAGACCAATGTTTCCCACAACTGTGGTCGTCACCACTAGGGAAAAAGTCACCTCTGGAGACTCATCTCACTGCAGCTGCTTTGACATTCGCGAATATGACATACCTCGCTCCACAGCGAATATCGCATGCTTCATTCACAAATCTACTTGCCCTCCTTGCCATATCTTCAAAACACTTGGCAACACAACTGTGTAATGAACAGCCGGAGAAGAGCGAGTATTGGAACCAATATGCTGAGGGCACGTGCAACAGAGCAAAGAAGCATCTCAACTATTCCTTCAGAACCGAGATCTCACCAAAAGTGGCAAAGTACAAGGACCTTATCATGGCAGTCTCGACTATGATTTCATTCTCGGTACAAACCTTGAGACCTAGGCTCATTCCTGAACCATCGCTGATGTGGCTCAACAGATACTCTATGACAGGCAATCCGATGCCAGAAAGTATCTCGTAGATGCTGAGAGGCTCCTACTAACACAAGGTTTACCCAAGCAACATATCTCCCGAAAGATAAGACTTCTACATCACACATACACGTGGAACAGGGTCGTCAGCGAGAGCACCTACGTGTTAAGGGACTTTGGCAACGCCAATGCACCTGCAGCCGCTCATCTACCCGTCCTATCAGATAATGAGAGCCCTGTCGAGAGATGCGAGGGAGATTATAATGCAGGTCGTCCAGGGATACCAAATGTTAACTTGGATGACTTCCTCCACCTCGAGTCGCATCACTTGGAGAGCGGTGGCCCCTCAAAAGAAATTGGGGGCCAGATGCATCATGACATCCATCTCAAACAGGATCGAGGCATATCTGAATCCACATTCATGATGTTATATGGAGTATCTGAGACATGGTTGAGCCTCGTCTCTCAGACTACTCAACTTGCCAACTGGATGGAAGCATTGAACCATGGCAAGAAAGAGAAGGATTTGAAACTACAGGAACATGTTGAGAGACGCAAAGAGTCACTAGAACACCGGATCTATTCCTTTGCTTCGACAACACCCACTGCCAATATTCCTGCTGATCTCGACCATTTATCTATCGTCTCATCACGAGAAGGTCAACTCACCGCGCGTTCACATTTGGTCCGAGCACTGAATTTTGCTCTTGTCATTTTTTTCTATCGTCTAATCTATAATGTACACCCTCACATTCTGCAGGACTATGTCAGCAACGTCATCCATGCCTTGAAAAACTTTGAGTCGTGTTGCGAGAGGGAGAAACATGGTGGACCGGGATCCCCTTGGCCAGCTTTTATGGCTGGTTGTGAGGCAATGACAAAGGAAGACAGAGATTACTTCGCTGGTTGGTTCGATCGAGCTTTCACCAAGACGGGATTTACGAGGCTTGTTACGGCTAGGACGTGTATGCAGGAGGCATGGGAAAGGCAGGACCGCTTTATCACGGGCAGCGATGGGTTGATGCGGCGGCAATGGACGTGGATGCATATCTCAAAAGAGAAAAGTATATATATTCTACTATCATAATGTGAACTATCTATATAATTATAATTTATACCTTATATCTAACTATATTATACTAGTGGGACTACTAAGGTCTGTTTGCAAGCTAACTGAGGGACTTTAGAATCCCATCAATATGTTTTATACAACTAGACTGAAGTCCACGTACTTGCAACTATCAGCATTATTAGCATAAGACAATCGTCATCTAATTTTCCAATATAGAGATCGCACCATAAACAACCTTTCCGAGCTGTCCCTAGTTAAAGCCCATACCCTTTTCTTTCAACATCTTGATCATTTCCTCTTGTTTAGAAATGATATGTGTGCCCGCAGTCAGACCAACTAGTCCTTCCATGTTGTATAGAGCTTCTAGTGGCACATCACGAACACATACTTCGTGAGAATCTTTTGTTCCTCCGCAAAAGACCTCGACGATGTTGCCATTGCCATGTTCTGGGTCCTGGATAGCCTCGAAAGCGACGTCGACCAGCTCGTCCACCGTCAGCATAAGATCGTCGGCCTGTACTCGTTCGCGGCTGTATGGGGCGTGAAAAATCGGAGTCTAATCGATACAATCAAGTCAGTGGTTATTCTTTAAAGTATAGTCGTTATCGTAAATGCAGACTTACGTCAACTACACCAGGGCAGATGGCTGAGTTACGGATTCCCGCAATCTCCTTCAATGGTGCCAGGGATCTGCATATGCTGACAACTGCAGCTTTACTCGAGTAGTAGAATGGGGTTAGAAGTCCATGAATGTAGCCCGCCATGCTAGCAAGCCAAAGAATACTACCCTCTACACCTCGGTTCTCGGGACGCAGCCAATACTCAACGGCAATTTGAGCCAGTCTGATAGGAGCAATTGTATTGACAGCATAGGTCTTGTAAATACCAACCTGAGCATCGGCAGGATCTTGTGAAAGAGGAGAGATACCAGGAGGGTTCCAAAAGTCGCTGAATGGAGGCTCATAGAGACCTGCACCATTCACAAGTAGATTAACTCGTCCGAAGGTCTTGAGGCTTGTCTCCCATAGGGAATTAATCTGGGACCAGTCGCAAAGGTCTGTCTGGTGGAAGATGGCAGACGGGGTACCGGCTTCGATTGAAGGATGGGGAAACTTTTTCAGTGTCTCCTCAGCCTCAGGACGCAGTGTCAGATCTGCGAAGATAACTGAGCACCCTGAGTCCAAAAGTCTCTTGCTCAGGGCATGGCCGATGCCTGGTCATCGTCAGCGGTTGGTTTGAAGGGGAATAATTAACAAACCCACCAGATCCAGCGCCCGTCACGAGCGCTACCTTACCATTAACCTCCCACTTAGACATCGAGTACAAGGTTCGTAAAGGATTGGAGACCTCTGAAGTGAGTGCGGTAAGTATTTAGGAGAAAGTGGATGGCTTCTTTGATCGACTGCGGGCCAGGGGTTTTGTTTGATTATGTACCTAGGAAAAGGAGCATAAATTCCATCCTCTCTCTTATGTTGTAGGGCAGACTGGTGGTATGTTCAAACTAAGCTCCAGGTTGGTGGGTCCTCTATAAACTGTTACACCGCTGCCTTAATATCAGATCGTGCAATGTGTTAGAGGTATTTAGCCCACCGGATATACGGGGTTGTGCCAGGTGTCGAATCCTTTTGGACCCGCCTTTGGAAGATCATGTTACTAACATTGCAACCTAAACGGTGAAGAAGCATGGGTTCCTTTACTTGTCACCCATGGCCCAACAGCAAAATTCACTGTTGGTCGAAGTAGTGCTCTGTAGCGCCCCTGCCCAGTGGCATGATCTCCTCCACATTTATTGTTTTAAGCTTGTCACCACCCACTGGCAAGAAGTACGTAGGATCATCATATGATTCAGGTTTACATGGTGTCAGTGCCTAAACACAGGGAATAAAGAAAAGCGCAATACAAGGGATAGGGCCTTCCAGTGCTACATGAGACGTCGACTAAGTAATTGATGACATATTTCTGAAGCGCCTTGGAGGTTACAAAGGTCGAAGTGTGCTTCTTTGTAGATCAGTGGCACAAGACGTTTATACTAATATAAGAGTGACAACACACGCTGGTTAATGAACCTATGTCACACATGGACCCCTAAACTATATTTTACAGCCTTCATGCAGTAAGCTGATAGCTGTACGATCGATCTCAAGGGGCTGAGCGTAAGCTAACGTAGTCAAGGTGGAAGAACCGCATTCTTCTAACTCGGGATAATTGCCGATCAAGTGAATGATTCATCTTGGGTACTGGTCAGCATTGAGTATCCTTGATCGGGGTGAACCATTCTCCGAGCCAAGCAAATGTCCAACTCCATCCTTGTAACCTGCAAGGCTCGAAGGCTAGTCGCAAAACGCTCTTAATTGCAAATGCTACCTCGATCATGTTATTCGTTGTTAGCACCCCCCGTTCTCACTTCTCGCCTCCTTATGCCGTCCAGCGGATTGAAACACACCATAAGGCTAAATAACAGAAAGATCCGCTACAATTCGACTTGAAGTTGTTCTCTAAATGCTAATTCGGAACCACGATGGAGAATTCGCAAGAAGTATGGCACACCATCAATCCCGAAGGGCTGGCGAGGGCCCTTCTCGTTATCACGATAATCTTCACCATTATTTCCGTCGCGATCCTCGTACTACGAGCGTACGTACGAACAACCCATCAGCTAAACGGCTTGGAAGATTACCTCATGTATCTTGGAGGAGTAAGTCTGATGCACGACAACAACTCTAGATATTGCTAGCATTCGACGAACTCTGACACTGCTCGTGTCTAGGCAATGATCTTGGGACACAATTCCGCCGTCATATATGGATGTTATACGGGAATTGGATCGCCTGATGCGAAAATGAACCTCCCTATCATGGTAGAAGG
>JAAVTZ010000811.1:0-10223 GCA_014898835.1 Fusarium lateritium | reverse complement strand
GTCCGATAATCATCACGTGACAGCCATTGACAACAACATTGTGTTCTAGGCTCAGTCAGTGTTTGGAATATAGAATTTGTAATTACTACAAGTTGAAATAAAGATTTGAATGCAATACTCTAGTTAGACTGAAATATAAATAGCGGTGGAATTTAACGGGAGTTTGTCGAGATGACCAGAAGATTTACGGCTTGCCATTCACACCATAGGCATTGAATGACTCTAATGCCTGAGGAAGTCGATTATACATATATGCTGATCCTGTAATGTAATGGTATTTCGGGCGGTTGTGCCCTTCATTGGACGCAACCTCATTGGCGAATGGTGCATTTTGCCTGACACTCCCATTTCGATGGGAAGAAACGACACGATTTCCTCCCTCCCTCACTTCACAAGTAAGGTGGCTAATCAAGGACGATACACGGATCACAAATGATGAGTCTTTGTAGTAACATGGCTGTTCTTCTGAGATCATGGCTGAATAACCAAGGTTGATAAAATGCTTTGAGACGTCCCTATCTGAGACACTGGGCTGAAGAGTGGCAGCGCAAAAGATCCATGTTGAACCTTGCTGGGCTGATCGAATGAATGGCTTGGGTTACAATAGTGTTTTGGAACTTGATTGGGATTACTCTAACATTGCTGATTGGCCTTGTTGTATCCATGAGGAAAAGTCATTGTCTGTAAGGCGCACCTCAGCGAGGCAGATAGGAAACGACTTTGTCATGGAAGCATACTGAGTAAAGTGAATAAAGGCATCCATTCGGGGTTAACAGGGGTTTTGTTGTAGGACATTTAGTGCTGGTCTCTTACAGCTCAAGGTAATGACATGAAAACATGTTCACATGCATACTTAAGTAGCTAAGAGATCCATGAACGTCTCCTCTTCTTCCTTCAAATCACCCCGTACAGGACAACCCCAGAAACTCACTTACAATATTTCCCGTTTTGTAGACCTTGAAGGACTGTGATCCATGGTCTTCTATTTTTGAACAGCTGCACCAAGTCAACGCCCCCCGCAGGACGCTAACTCTTAGCGGTCTCTCCAGTGGAGTGACGTCGGCTTTCCTTGGGTAGGTACGCTACGCCACAGCCTGACAAAAAACCAGGGCCCCTCATTCTATCGACAATCTGCCTTCCATTTGCACACGAGCAACCCGACTGCAGCTGCAGCTGAAGCTTACTACAGTACCTGGTACTGAAAGGTCCATTCTAGGCTACCTTGCTGTCCTTCTGTCCTCATTTTACTTTTTGCCTTTAACAACAGCGACTTATTCCTCGACATTGCTTCCAAGTTCCAACCAGCCATACCGACTCTTACTCTCCCCGCTACACGTCAACGACACCTGACATCATGTCTCGAGATCGTCGTATACTGAAAGAGCTCCAGGACATTACGGCCGATCATGACAACTCGGGCGTAAACGCAACTCTCGTTTCTGAGGGCAACATGAAGCATCTCAAGGGCACATTCCCTGCTCCTCCTGATACGCCTTACTCTGGCGGTACCTACTCGGTCGATATTCAGATCCCCGATCAATACCCTTTCAAGGCGCCTTCGATAAGATTCGACACCAAGATTTGGCATCCAAACATCAGCAGCCAGACGGTAGGTTATCCCAAGCTGGAGTCGAGGTTGGAATGAACAAGGGAGGCTGGTTGAGCAAGAGACGGGCAAGCATATTCGACAAGAGAGAGAGGGAAACAAATGGAAAGCAAACAAAGACTAACTTGACCTTGTTCATATTTAGGGCGCCATCTGCCTCGATACACTCAGCTCCAACTGGTCTCCTGTCCAGACCGTCAAGACCGCTCTTCTCTCCCTTCGAATGCTGCTCGAATTTCCGAACCCCAAGGACCCGCAGGATGCAGAGGTTGCAAAGATGATGCTGGAGGACCCTGAACGGTTTGCTCTTATGGCACACGAGTGGGCTGTCAAGTATGCTGGCGCTCCACGACGAGATATCGACCTCAGCAAGTGGCAGAAGGAAGGCGTTGACCCTCCCGTCAAGGATGATACTGCTCGGTATGTGACGTTGCACATATGGGAACAAAGCGTACATGCTGACATTGAGATACAGTTACCAGGGATACAACAAGGATCTTGTTGATCGATTCGTCAACATGGGATTTCCCGTGGAAAGTGTCGTCGAGGCGTTGAATTTCTACCGTATTGATCGCAACGGGGGCCAAGACTACGAACTGGAGGAGGCGTACATGGGCGACATTACTGCTAGACTACTCGGCGAGAATTGATCACCAAACACGATAGCGCCAAAGAGGAGGGAATAGCAATTCGAAAGCACAAATATTCAGCATGGTATGGGGAGTTAGAATGCGTTTTGGTTTGTTTTTATTCTGTTTAGTATAGACTGGGTGAGGGGACGGATGCGCTGCAACTCAGTTGGCCTGTTTCTACGAGCCCAGCTGTTAAAACGGCAGATAATCCCGGTAGCGATAAGTTGATATTTTACGTTTACGGTGTATATCTTGGTAAAGCATTCCACTCTGGCGTTTTCAATACAGGTCATTCATAGTTCCACGTTCTGAGACAACTACATCATTCACGTGTGCACCAACCCCATGCCTAGGCAACTCGTCTGATCAAATGGCTCAAAACACTTTTCAACATTAGATAGTTCATGGTGTAATGTGACATTGTTTGGCGCATTACGTGCTGTGAGTTATGGCACGCACTCGCCTGCGGAAAAATAACACCAAAGGGCCCTTTCCACAATCTAGCCTGCGCGCCAGCCAGACCATCCTTGCTCTATCAGGTACGTACGAAGAAATCATGCAATATGATGCAAATAGCCCTCCATGAGCGAGTCCTCGACTAGTATAGGCCGGGCTCTACTAAGCTCACTTGAATCCACAACTCGGACACTTCTCACAGACATTTCCCGCCTCCTTAAAGGTTGGAACCAATTAGAAAGACGTAAAAGAGTTATAAGTTTATAGCAGATCACGGCGGACAAACTCGTTGTAAAGAGCCTTGCCCAGACCAGCGGGAGAGCGCTCGACAATGACGCCGGCGTCCTCGAGGGCCTTGATCTTGGTGTCGGCACCACCCTTACCACCGGAGACAATGGCACCGGCGTGACCCATTCGTCGGCCGGGAGGAGCAGAGATACCAGCAATGAAGCTGACAACGGGCTTACCGCCGTTGACGGTGTTGGCCTCCTTGAGGAACTCGGCGGCGTCCTCCTCAGCGGAACCACCAATCTCACCAATCATGATGATACCGTCGGTGTCAGGGTCCTCGGTGAAGACCTTGAGGCAGTCGATGAAGTTGGTGCCGGAGAAGGGGTCACCGCCAATACCGACGACGAGAGACTGACCGAGACCGGCCTGGGTGGTCTGGTTGACAGCCTCGTAGGTCAGAGTACCGGAACGAGAGACGATACCAATGCGACCGCGCTTGTGGATGAAGCCAGGCATGATACCAATCTTGCACTGTTCGGGAGCGATGATACCGGGGCAGTTGGGGCCGACGAGACGGGTCTTGCTTTGCGACTTGAGCATGTCGGTGATGCGAACCATGTCTGAAGTGGGCCCATGTTAGAAACCTTCAAATTGGGCCTGATCGACATATCGAAACATACCATGCTGGGGAATACCCTCAGTGATACAGACAACGAGGGGAATCTCGGCCTCGAGGGCCTCCTCGATACCGGCGGCGGCCAGAGGAGGACTGGAATTTGTTAGGGTATTTCGTTGTAAGTGGTTGATTAGACGTACGGGACGAAGAGACCAGTAGCGGTGGCGCCAGTCTCCTTGACAGCTTCTTGGACGTTCTTGAAGACAGGAAGGCCGAGGTGAGTTTGGCCAGCCTTCTTGGGGTTTGTTCCACCGACAACCTTGGTGCCTATTCACATTGATTGTCAGTCTCAACTCCAACAACACCCCTGTCACATGTATCATGATATGTGTCGTAACATCGATATAGCGAGGGCCGTACCGTATTCGATAGCTTGCTCAGCGTGGAAACTACGTCATCTGTTAGATTTCATAATTCTTCCAGAGCTTTAGAAGCTGCGCAAACTCACGTTCCCTGTTTTCCAGTAAATCCCTGGTAGATGACCTTGGTGTCGCTGTTGATGCGCAGGTTGTTGATGGTCTTGGCGTACTGAGACGAAGAGTAGGCGCGGCGACCAACGTTGCGCAGCGCAGAAGCGCGGGTGGCTCTGGTGAAGGACTGCATGATGTCGGCTTTGAGAGAGGGGATTAGGTGGAAGAGGAACGTCGCCTTTGGTGCAACGTTTGGATAGAAGCAATGGATTCGTTGGGGGGAGCTGGAAGGGAAAAACGTCGATACAGGAGCTTTCGGGAGGTTCGTATCAAGATTATCCCGTGGCCGGGATGCAACGGCCTAACCAGAACGGGTCGACCACGCACTTTCCCACTGAAGTCAGGTCAGTTGGACTGACCTTGCGCTACGGGTGGTCTCGGAGGAACTGTGCCGAGTGTCGGTGAACGGTCACTGGTTAATCCGATTGAAAACTGTCAGAGAACCACTCACAAGGCCTCGTGGAGCGCTTGCCTTAGCCCTGTGAGCGTTTCATTCGCGGTTAATCGCGGGTTCTCGGTGAGCGCGAAACGACAGAAACGTGCGTCATTGGGCGTCGTGGGGCCCCAAGACCCCTCTTGGGTTCGGACTTGTATGTCCAATATTTCCCAGGAGATGCACACTTTCACAGACTTTCAACTTCCGGACGAAAAAAACTCGATTAAATGCGGACTTTGACAGCCTGACCCGCGGGTGAACGATAATGCATGCGATTATCGAAGAAACAAATGTATTTGACCTAGGGATTCATGATAGCATACACAAGCAAACTCAATACCTATCCAATCTTTACGTCATTCTACACGGATTCCCCCAACTTTTTATCGCTTGAGCACTGGTGAAAATGAATTCTTAAACTCCGAGGAGGCATTCAACACAACATCAGTTGATACCTCGGTCCCGGTAAGTATCATCGGATGGTATAATTGATCACCGGACCAATACATACCATGTCGGATTTCTTTCTCGACCAATTGAAGGTAAGCGCGTCGCATGACATCTCAGTTCATTGTGCGCATCTCCAAGGAAGAGTTGACGATGTTCTCTCAATTGTTGCCAGGCTTGGCACGTCTTAGTAGACGCTTTTGACGTCCCAGCCAACTGCCATCACCCGCGCAGCGAGGAAGCAGGCGAGTGCCAGCACATACGATAACCCGTCAAACACGATGAGAGCCATCCAGCCCGTTTCGCCTTTATCTCCAGCCTCGAGAATAGCACCGGCGATGGGTAAGCTGCTGAGGGTTCCAAAGCTAGCCACCATAAAGGCCGTCGAAATGAATCGTCCATAGTCGCGCGGATCACAAAGTTGTCCCACGCAAACCGGAGTCAAACCAAGATTGCTACCGCTGGCGAAGCCAAATACAACGGCAAATGCAATGATCATGGCCTGGGAATCGCCAGCCGGCAACCACAAGGCAAAGGCCGATATAATGCATAGCCCAAGTGTGAGAAGGATGACGTTGAACCGCCCGATCTTGTCAGCTAAAAGGCCAGGAAGGAAACGACCCAGCAAAGAACCCGCATTAAGGATCGAGATGAGCGTATAAGAGCTGTTCGTGTCGCCAGAGTTTCTGCCAGCATAAGACACAATGTACGTCAATGGCACGAAGAGTCCCCATTCCATAAAGAAGATTCCGCACGCCGAGAACGTGAATTTGAGGTCCTTGAAGATGCTGAAGTCTGGCCACACGGATGTCAATCTGTTTTGACGCGGCAAACGCGATCGCATGAAGAGAGTGGCCGGAACGGTAAGGCCTAGGATGATGAACCCCAGGATACGGGTTGTCCACCCAAAGCCAATACTCGGTAGTAGCTTTTGCAGGAAGATGGGAAAGACAATGCCGCCGATTGAGCCCGCGGTCATTGCAATGCCTGTCGCGAGGCCGCGTCTCGCATCGAACCAGTGGGCGATGGACGCATACGATGGTGAATTGAGGAGGGCTCCTCCAAGACCGCCCACGACTGAGTATGAAAGCAGGATTTGATAAAATTCTATACGCAGCACTTAGATCTTGTTTTACTTTTTACGCGCAAAGCATTGGAGTACCCACCTTCACAGACGCTCAGGATCAAAAGGCTGGCCCCAATGAGTATACCTCCCGTGGCCACAATTAGTCGAGGGCCATATTTGTCAAAGACGGGCCCGACCTGAATACCGACAATGAAGACGACAAACAGGTACAGACTAAAGATCCAACCGATTTGAGATGATGAGTAGTCGCGAAGCTGGTTCTCGGAAAAGTAGGACTCAAACACAGCGGCGGTATTGATAAGACCGTACACCGAGAACATCCCACAAAAGGAGCCAAAGACTACAAGCCATGCTTGAAGACCACCTTCCGGAAACTCAAGATTGTCCCCATCATCGGCCGGTGCCGAATCCACATCGCCGGAGTGTCCTATGGCTCCGTATTCGAGGTTCGCGTGATCCGGAAATGGAGCCGGGGCCGGGGCCAGGGCCGGAGCTGATGCTTTCTCGGGATCTCCACGGTCGCCGTCCAAAAGTTGCCCCGGATTATTGATAGACTCGTCCTGCGCTTGGCAAGAACCGTGCTGGTTTTTTAGGCAGCTGTCCTCTGCATTGCGTTCGTTGTAGATCATGGACAAAAGGGAGTCTGTAAGATACCTTGGATCACAAAAGAGCCGCCTCAATCAGCAGAGGACCTGATATTCGACATGAGATAGGTACTAATCTCGAACACGACGATAGAGAAAATGAAGAGTAAGATGTTCCTCGGATGAGCGGGGGTAGAAAGAATT
This sequence comes from Fusarium lateritium, assembly GCA_014898835.1. Taxonomy (NCBI): domain Eukaryota; kingdom Fungi; phylum Ascomycota; class Sordariomycetes; order Hypocreales; family Nectriaceae; genus Fusarium; species Fusarium lateritium. Next base: position 3,394 of record JAAVTZ010000811.1, on the reverse strand, counting down.
TATGGTGTCGGCATAGATATCCGGTGGCAGTTCGGTCGGTTAATAATTGTCATTGACAATTGTGGTAGGGCGTGGGCTTGCAGGGCTTGGCATCTAGTAATGGCGAACTTTTGCAACTCGATGACTCAACCAGATGTGGACGGAGCTGATCAATTATCCTATGACGCTCAATTGATGCACTGAACATCATAAGAGGTCAAGCTACCCCATGTTGATGTCGGGACTAGGCAGCTTGGGGTTATCCTAGCCGTGAATAATTGAGGATTCACCTTGGGCGAATCACACCGCCTCGATCTTGGCCCAAACTGCCCGGCTATATCATACTGTACTTTACCTCGGAAGCTAATCTAGTTCTGACTTATTATATCCGGGAATGCATTTAAGCTTATCACATTTTCTATGCTTATTTAAATCGTATCGTAGGAATTGGTCGGCTCGCCGGCGCTTAGTGTCATAATCCTTATGTCATAAGCAGTGAGAAACATCCCTCTTCTGGCCCCGGTCTCTGCTTGTTTCACAAGTTTTCATTTTAGTAGACACTGAAAAGGATTCAAAGGCGCAATGGTGTCGTAGTTCCTGAGCTCTCGTGGATTGCCCATGCCGTGATGGCTGTAGGCTCACAACCTTGACGTCGAGGTTTTCACGTCATGGGGTCTCTATTGTCTTCATCACATTTTATTATGCCTCTGTGAACAGCATTGCGGCCGCGTCTTGAGCCAAAAGACCTTTGAGAAGGAGGAACACAAAATCACGAAAGGTTTGCCTCATCCCATTTCACGGCTTTACGAGATACATACGCCCCCTTCATGCCAACTTTGTTGATGGCCACCTCATATATCCTACCGAAAGTACACTCTGTTATTAAATGATGGTGTGCATATTCCAAAGAGCATGCTCGTGGCAGCGAAAAAAAACCTTTTACCAAAAGGTGCGGCGTGTTTGGAACAAAGGTCAGGTCTATTTCATCTATTTCAGCAATTTAGGCGGCTACATACTCTCGAAAACCTATACGCACACCTTCATACTAGCTACTAGAGACGTTTTATCACTGAAACCCAACAAAGACTCATACTAAGTATGCTTTCACTGTTTTCAGACGACTCCAGATAAACGCACCCTACACATAACACCCATCTGTACATGTGACCTTACATGGAGACACTGATATTGCCCTTGACCATGGTTAGCAATAGAAGTTGACTGAAAGGCTGAGAATCAGTGTCGTAAAGCCCCGGTTATCATGTTCGATGATTGAGACGGTGATTCCGGAAACTTACTTGAGGAAGATCGCCACTCAAACTCAAGGAAGCTGGACGTTCTTCAGGCGATAGTATTTTTCTTCTGATAGATGATCTAGCTTTATGGAACCACCATGGGATAATTGAGCAAATCTTCTTGTTTTTGTCACTTGTGTAACTGAGAACCCTTCTGCAACATGGGCTTTTCAAACTTCATCAAGCCAACTGACAGACGACCTACCTTTTTCTTTTGTGACGTTCGAATGAACACTCTCTGTTCCGAGTTGGTATAATTCGAATTTCGAAGTACTCGCCTCAACCCTAAAATGCTCTAAGGGTGGCCTGGCCCCATCGAGTCTGGCTTCCTGCAGCTGGAGGTTGATCCAGGAGGGGGCGTCGATAGCAAGATGCACGTTTGGTGAGTTCAACAAATGGCGATGACCATGTAGACGTTTATGGAAAGTAGAGAATCAGCAAGAGTCTCGGAAGAAGTCGTATAAAACTTCTGTCGAAGTGGGTTGCTTGCCAGAAGCCATCCTGACAAGATTCTCGTCCTCAGTCTTTTCAAGGTCTTGCCCTTGTCGAGGGAGATCTGATTACGACGGCGATCGGCTTCTTCAGTAGAGGTCGTATAAGTCTATTATTCATATTATGATATCGAAAGGCTGCGACGACCTTTGCGTCTTCTACGTCGAACCAGTTCTCGGACCTTTCACAACCACGGTCCAGGTAGACTAGGTCGCGTACCAAACGCTGATAATTAGAGCATACCTTAGGCATACCCCAGAAATACTTTAGATATACATAAGGCATATTTTACGGTATTTTCGTACTAAAGTACTTGGTTTATCTCGTCGTTCTAGGCTATATTGTAAACCACTTCCCCCAACGTTTCTTGTCTTCCATCTATTAACCATGCTCGCTTAACCGCGTATAAGAACCATTAGACCCATTCAAACCCAATTGGCAATTATCCATTCGCTAAAGGCCGTTACTCTTGCATGAAAACACACTGCTCACAGTACCAGCCTCAAACTGATCGATGATGCCCTGTACGCTAACGTATGTTCCCAATGTGAGGTACAGTGCACCCGTCAGCATGATAACGATGTTCAAAGCCACAGACAAAAAGTCAAGAATAGGCTGCCGTGTCCTTCCAACCTTCCGATCTGCGTTACGCATGCGGAAGTAAGCCAGAGCCCAGAAGATGAAGCCGAACCAGCAGTTGAACAAGGAGGACATGACCGATAGCACTGCAATCTTGTAAGTGGTGTTAATCGCAGCATCAGATACAATCACTTACATGATGAGAAAAAGGGAATAATCTCAGCGATGAGGAAGGAGGCCGCCCAGCTAATCAGCAAAACAACGCTCCACCAGAACCAGCCTTTGAAGGTGTGGGATGTGAGATGCTCGGAATCCTTGAACATGCGGAAGAAGACGAATCGACCCGTCACACTGGCATAGAGGCACCCGACGAAAATGATGGTAGGCACCATGAATGAATACGAGACTTTCTTGTAGGTATCAGTGAGGACACCGAATGCGGGCGTGACCATGTATTGGTTGCCTGTGTAAGCATAAATGACCGAGCCGACGATGCTGAAGGTGATGATTTCGGCGATTGTGCAAGCCCACAAGGCCTTGGGGAAGTCTCTGCGCGAGTTGGTCAGTAAGTTATAATAACACGAGTATATATATACCGGCAGCCCGGCAAATAATCGAGATATCTGTCTAACTAGGTAAGAGACCTAAGAGATAATAAAATAGGTTAGAGAGTTTAGAATAACTTATGCATATTTTAGGATATTTATACAATAACTTTGGAATTTTATCCTCAAGTAAACCTAAAGTATGCCTATATTATGTTAAACTCCCTAAATTAGTTTATTATCATTGAGGTTTCTTCCCTAAAGTTAGGTGTATCTCAATTAAAACACCTTATGGCCAGGTGAGAATAAGCTTACCGAGGATCGCGCATTTCTGCTATAAAACTGGGAATCGTCGTTTGGCCAATGAATGTGTAACTCATGTTCATAAATGCCGACATGCCCGTTACGAGAGTGGTGCTGCTTGGCGTCCAAACCGAGATTATTGGCTCACCCAATTCAGGATAGCCAGCGGGCTTACCCTGTGCGCCCGCAAATGCCGTTGCC
>JAAVTZ010000809.1:0-11607 GCA_014898835.1 Fusarium lateritium | reverse complement strand
CTTATACCCAAGATGAAAGCTTATTGCTTATATAATAAGGTTGGTTATTGCCTGAAAATGCGGCTTTATTTTGCTTCAAGGTTGAGAGAGAGAAAACTATGTTTGAAGGTCTTTTAGATGTGTGGCCATGATCTATCTCTTCGAGATATTGAATAAGGATTGTGTATATATTGATGAAAACACACTTCTAACAACTACTTGATTGACCCATCGTCAAAGATCACTGTATGCTTATCAGAGACGCTAGGAGAAATTGGAAATTCTTTATGCCAATATAAAATGATGTAACTATTGTTGCTTGCGTATTTCCTCAGGAAGCTTCGAGGCACAATCCGAATATAACAACCAGAAAGCGCAGGACGGCACTTGAACTGTGACGGCCTTGCATGTTATTCGGTAAGAACATCTTTCAGTGCATGCGTTCTCTACTTCTTAAGCATGATAGGATATTTGAGTTTCCGTTAATAACTGACCTCCTGCGCCATGTCACTTGTATCAATAGCAGACCTGAACGGTAAATCCACTTGGAGCTCAAGAACACTCATGTCCATTAGGCAGTCGTGTAAGCAAAGGTTATTATGCTTAAATCGTGAGAAAAACAAGGGGGGGTTCTTTATAGCTGTTCAAGCTGACTTGTGCGAGGGTTACAGCACCTTACAACAGAACACTCATGTGAAATTTGAGGTACATTACCATGGGGAAACGGAGTAATTTCAACCACTTGTATACAATTCTCTATCCAGGATTAAACAAAAAGGTATCGATCTGTTTATGCTACAATCTGCACCCGTCTCTTATTCCACTGGTGACTCAACGCCTTTGCTTTGGGCTGCCTCTTGACCTCGTCGTACAAACGAGCAGTAAGATACTTGTAAATCCAGACCGAAGCACCATTGTACACGATACTGTGGTCACTATCAGTGAAAGCAAACATCTTCATCTTCTCAGGCGACACTCCAGCACCAACGAGAAGATCAATCAGGGCAGCTGCATGCTGGTAATGAACGTTATCATCACCAGTGCCGTGGAGGATACTAAAGCCACCGTCAATGTTCTTGAAACCATCGACGTTATGGACAGCTGTTTCAAGGTATCCATCCTTGTTGTCCTCCAATGACTTCATGTAACGCTCCGTATACATAGAATCGTAGAAGCGCCAATCAGACACAGGTGCAGTGATAAGACCAAATGTGAATACTCCAGAGTCAGCTTCGACTGTCTTGGCTGTGAGATATCCGCCATAAGACCATCCCCACATTCCAATCTTGTCGGGGTTGACATAGTCAAACTTCTTAATGAATTGCTCAGCAGCCCAGATCTGATCCAGTGGCTCGAGCTTTCCAAGCTGTCCAGCCACGAGGGAACGATACTTGCGACCGCGGTTGGCAGTTCCACGGTTGTCAACTGTGTAGACAATGTATTGAAGCTCAGGGTCTGAAGAGATGTATGCCTTCCAACCAAGAGCCTGGAACGACTTTGCGACTCTTTGGGAGTTGGGGCCGCCGTAGGGTGTGAAAAGAACGGGATACTTCTTGGATGGGTCGAAGTTGACAGGGAGTTGCTGCATGACATTGATGGGGTAGCCGTCTGGGTGCTGGAGCTCGAAGTAGGTGATGTTGGGAAGACTGTATTGCGTGATGTTCTTGTAAAATTCCTTGTTGTCGACCAAGGTACGAACAGGCTTGCTAGTTGAATTGACGGTGTAAAGCTCCTGGTAAGGCACGTCAGGACCCTGGTAGTGGAGAATGTAGTAACCTCCCTTGGAGGAAAAGGATGCGGTCCAGTAGGCGGGGACATCCTCATCGACGAGAGGTGTGAGTTTCTTGGTGTCCCACGAGACCTTGTACACATGGCGCTCGGTAGAATGCGTCTTGGAGGCCTGGAAGTAGACCAACTTCTTGGCGGTGTCGATGTGCAGAATGGCGGAAACCTCCCACTTGCCCGAGGTGAGTTGGATGGCCTTTCCACCATTGACGGGATATAAGTAAATGTGGTTCCAGCCATCTTCATCAGACACGTCGACGTAGTAAGTAGCGTTTCCTGAGGCGCTCAACGGACCAACATATGAGATGGAAAGAGTATGCTCAAGCCAACCATCACTGCCGTCTCGCTCACGAACAACGTTAGATTGAAGAGTCTCTGGATTCACGACCACGTGAGCATCATGGTCTTGGATGCGGTTGAAAGCTCGGAAAATAAGAGCACTGTGGTCCTTGGTAACCCAAGCGACCTCACCAATGATAAGCTCCTCGGCTTCGAAGACGTCGACAGGAACAGGCTTGTACTCTTTTCCTGAAACTTCGAGAATGTTGAGCTCCACAGTAGGGTTCTTGGAGCCGACCTTGGGGTATCTCAGGTCCAGCTCACGAGGGTATGTAGGCGCCAGCTTCTGGTTATCCATGTAGTAAGGAATGGTAAAAGTGCCGACACCAGTCTCGTTGAAGCTCAGGAAAGCGAGGAACTTGGCATCGGGAGACCACCAAAGCGCAGAACGGCCTCCGTAAATTTCTTCCTCATATACCCAGTCAGGCACACCGTGAAACATATCAGGTCCGCCGTCAGAGGTAATCTGATCAACCTTTCCTTCACTGTTGCGGATGAACAGATCGTTGTCACGCACGAAGGCCACTGCGCCTCCACTGGGGGCAAACTCGGCATATTGAATGTCGCCGACCTGATCCTTGACTAGAGGCTCGCTTTCGCCAGACTCAACATCAAGAATGAAGTAATCGGCAAAGTACGAGTAGCGGTATTGCTTTGTGTAGTTGGAAGCAAGTAGCACGTGCTTCGCATCGCTGCTGATCCAGTACTCATGCAGATCCTTGGGAAGCTTGTCTGCAGTGACAAATGTCGTGGTTTTCTCCGAGACGATATCCTCAAGCACAAGATCACCCTTATCATTGAGAACGATATAGTTTCCGTCGCCGCCAGCAGATGACCAGTCAACACTCAGAGTGGCCGGTCTCAATTTGGCGCTGGGACTCGTCTCATTAAAAGTGAGGAGGCGGTCGCCTTCGCCAACGGGTTGGTGGGGCTGGCGCGGAGGATCGACAGCCAAACCCAGAGGGGCAAGGGCCAAAAGAGTGGCTAAGATGACTTTTGCAGCCATTTTAAAGAAGCATTCAACGAGTGCGGAATGCTGTGAAGTTGAGGTGCAATGAATCGACCTTGAGGGGAAAACGTGAGCACGTTGCACCGAGAACCCAACAGCCTTTAATACTGCATAAAGTTCCTCGTCGTACCACTCAAATGTTAGTCGCGGGACACTTTAAGCTTATACCGGGGACTAAAAAGATCGACAAGGTCTAAATTCTATGTCGCCTTCCCGCAGCGGTTTAGATGTAAAACTGGACCGGGGTCATATACCTGCCCTTTTGGACCATTTTGAAAAAGTTCCCCGTGTCATGTTGCGTTGATCGGCTGCAGCCAAGACATAAAGTCTTGGGTTGTCAACAAAAGTTCGCTTTGCCTCTGTGGATTTTGCGATAAGGAAATTGCTTGCTTCCAAGAGGGGATATGATATCGGTGATAAGAAAGGCGCGACATTTCCTGATATGAGATGATGATCCTTGAATTAAACTCGATCCTGGTTCTAACCAATCAGAGTTGAAAGAGTCTCAACACCAAGAGCAATCATTACCCCTCTTTTGAACTGGTATCACGATCAACAGGGCAGTTAATTACACCTGCATGATTGAAAACACTTGCATCACGATACGATACATGGGGGATCGTACAAGAGTCTTGATTAACAAGCAGGATAATTATCATCAAGATACATACGATCCACTCTGGACTTACGGGGCGGATCACGTGATATTCAATGGTGTGTTGAAAATGAGTTAGATATTTCTCAAAACGTTGATGCTTTAGATTGTCTTAATTGTCTTTCTTTTGATCGTTTTATTCTTCACTGGAGGATTGCAGACTCAAAGGAATAATCTTAACTAGGACGCATGGCACTGCATAAGCAGGGAAAATGCCTCGCCGTCACGTGGATGGCCACTTCGCGGCTCAGCCCGATTGATGTTTCCAGCCCGACATTGATTTTCACCTAATTTCCAAACCTCAAACTTCTGACTCATCGGGCTACCGATCTTTTTTTTCCTCTAGTTTCCTGTTCCCACCGATCTAAGTTTATGAGAATAGGGCAAAATGCTCACTGGCTTCGAGGCACTTGGTGCGGCTAGCGCGGTCCTCCAAGTCATCTCGTTCGCAGGCAGCCTCACTTCGCTATGCTATAAAATATACGATGGTCAAGCCACGTCTGAGCAAGACCTCGAAGCATATGCCGCCCAGATGATCGATGCTGTTGGACGAGTCCAAAACCGTTACCCACTGATACCTCAGGGGTCGTCGGACGAAAAGAAGCTTGCTGAAATCGCCCAACAATGTATCGAGGCTGCTAAAGCCCTGGAGGCAGAGACCCAACTGGCGACCAAGCTATGCAAGAAGGGGAGCCTTTCGAAAGCGTTGTACGGTGCATTCCGAGCGACAAAACACAAGGGCAAGGTTGAGCAGTTGGAAAAATCTTTGCAAGGGTATAAGAAGATAATGGAAGCGCATTTGCTTCTAAAGCTTTGGTACGTTCAAATCTACTTGAAATGTTATCTGCCATCAAAGCAACCCGACTCTGCCATAGAATTGGATTGCTCCATGCCTATAAGCTACAACCTGGCTATGATTGCTAACGGACTCGATCTTATAGTACTAAGAGCGACGCCATCGAGCAGCAACAAAGCACGGTCTTTCTGAGCCTTGAGAAAGATGTGCAAAACTTGATCAGGCAAATTGCGGACGGCTACCAAAAGACTGAAGACTTGATCAGAGTTGAACAACACACGACACGTGGTCTCATCACCACAGAAGCCAATACAACCAGGAAAGAAGTCAATAACGAAGTACGGGGTCTCGGAGCAAGCCTTTTTTCAGCCAACCAACATGAACGCTTACTAGGAAGCCTCAAAGTCTCGGAGATGAACCAAAGATATCACGATGTAATGGATTCAACGGACGCTTCTTTCGAGCGCATCTTTCTCTCGTACTACCGCGTCACCTCCAACGATCAGAGGGAGCTAGACTCTACCGAATATGACATGTCAGAGGGTAGCATCAGCGATACGAGTTCGGTATGCAGTTGGTCAGATATATCCGAGGATGACCTTCTTGAAATCGACCAAGCTTGGACTAATTTTACTTCTTGGCTTACATCTAACGACCAAGAAGTCTTTTGGATTCGTGGAAAACCAGGATCTGGCAAAAGTACACTGATGAAGTTCGTGATGGAGAACGACAGCACTAAGCACCTATTGGCCTCCTGGAGCCCGGGTGTCAAGATTGTGTCACATTTCTTTTGGAAGATTGGCACTTCGCCTCAAAATAGTCTTAAAGGTTTGTTATGCTCTTTGCTATACTCTTCTCTCAATGGGAACGCGGCTATCATCGATCAAGTTTTGGAACAATTCAAAGCCTCATCATCAAAGGACTCTTATCATGACTGGTCGGTGAAGGATCTCCAAACAGTCCTTTTCCTAGCTTTGAAGAGCCAGACACATCCGACATGCATCTTCATTGATGGTCTTGACGAATTGTCTGAAAAAGAACGGGCTTTGGACCTCAAGGGTCTTATCGCAAAGCTCAATGCATATGACAATATCAAGGTGTGTGTTTCTAGTCGACCGGAGACACAGTTGTTGAGCATGTTTGAAGCTATGGGCACAAGGAGTCTTCGACTTGAAGACCTTACAAGACCTGAGATGGCAGCTTATGTGCGTAAAGAGTTTCAAACAGTCGAGGCAGACAAGCAAATCACCCCTACCTTTTGCAAAGAATTGACGGAAATGCTTCTTGATAAGGCTGAGGGAGTCTTCCTCTGGCTTTTCCTTGCAATGAAGAGCGTTATCAGCGGGATTCAAAACCGCGATGACGAAGAGATTCTTCGCCAGAGACTACACGAACTCCCTAGGGAGCTTGAAGAGCTGTACGCAGACATGTGGTCGAGGCTGAACGCGAATAACTCTGTCTATCGGGAGACCGCGGGAAGATATTTCAACTATGCAATTGCACAAAGAGCGGATCTCCAGTTTTACTTCCAACCAAGCGGTTCACCACTCGGCCTTTTTAGGCTTACTTTGGCCGAGGTCGCCCTGGCAGAAACACTAGATATCCATCGCATCTTGACATTCAACTTCGACAAAACAACCCTTCCAAATTTGAACTCGCTGTGTAAAAAAGCACGGGACAACATTCTAGCTCGATGCGCTGGGCTGTTGCAACTCAGAAACAACAGCCTCAAAGATCTGGGTGGCACGAGTCGCCCAGAAGACTTTTGGCTGTCTATCCAAGAGGTGTCATTTGTTCATCGTACAGCTCATGACTTTCTCGTGGATACGGAAGCAGGCCAGCGTATCTTGAATCGCAATCACGATCCGTCTGTGCGGGGCTACATGGATTCTCGGTTGTTAAAAAGTCAACTCTGCTTGGCAATCATACTACACAATAGGTTCGAGGCTGTGATGAAGGTGGATTATTTCCTCCATTTCCTCCATTCCCTCTCGGTCCACCTTTACCCGCGTGGCGATCGACAAGCCGCCGAGAGTATGTTGCCAATCATCCAGGACATGTATGACAGAGGTATCTTAGTGACCCTTAATCAACCCACGTGGTCTATTCGTCCACAGTTTGTCTCTTTGCTAGGACGGGCAACTTCCTCGTTTGACGGCTTTATCATCTCTTTTCTCAAGTCATCGAACTCTCCTTCTATCACGACCGATGTCCTCCGTGACATTTGCGGAGGCCGGAAAAGATATATCTTTCTGCCACAACTTGTTGAAGCAATGATCGCCTTAGGCGCAGACTCTCATGCTTCGGGTCTATCATTCATTGAGGTGCACCACAACTTCGCAGGCTATCTCCAGTCAGTCACTGCTTTCGAAATGATTATGAGGGGCGCTTTAAATGAATTATCATCTTTTCTTTTTCCCGATATACCAATATGTGCGGATTTGATCGAGGCCATGGCAGTGACATGTCCGAACTGGCATAGAAGGGTACTCATTTCGCGAACCTTGCTACAGTCCTACACGCCTATGGATTCCATGCTGTGGGGATGGCAAGACTCCAGGCAAAACACTTTACTGTCTTGGGTGACGTTTGAGGTTGATTTGCAATTTCTACTGATGCGGTTTTTGGCTGCGGCGTCTGCACTAGACAAGTCAACTCACACTTATAAACTCCAAAAGCTCTTGGAAACCTTGGGGGAGCCTTTTGGCCGTATTCGGCACATTGTTCGTCCGTGGTCAGAGAGCGAGGGTCGACCCTGTTACCGGATTATAGACCAGAAGCCGTTCAGGGGTGTTCTCGACGATATTTTCATCCCCAAAAAGAATAGAGATGTAAAGTATGATGATGTCTTCTCTCTTGCGAGTTTGCCGGGGAACGCCGAAATGGTTGATATAGATAGTGAGTTTGAGGGGTTGGCTCAAGAGGGGCTTTTATGCAGAATCACATGATTTAGGTTGAATATAATAGTCATTCAAGATATCGCTGCAAGATCTTCAGTCCCCATGACCACTACTATTTATTCACGAGTTTGGTATATCCTACACTCTATGAAGACAACATCTGGCTGTATTGGAACCGTAAAATCGGGGTACGTCTGCTGACAAGAACACCCTGGCTCAAGAATATATTAGCCTTCTGACGTTGAAGAAGAGAAAACATAAGGAACCCTGTTTCGATTTGTTCTCATCTAGTCAGGCCTGACTGCGCTGGACACTGGTCGCCTATGCACATTTCCAGCAACATCGGGTCTTTCATTCAGGGCATCAAACCAGCTCCCTCTAATAGCAACGTCAATATAACCTCCTCCGATGTATTGGATAGTTTCTAATAGCTAGGGTTAAAAGCTGTATTTTTCAATGTAAAAAGTGAGCTTGATGTGTTAGCTCAACAAGGGTTCCTATATAAACTGTCGGACATCGGGAATTATCCCCGCTCTGGAATAAGCTGGGCCAAGAATAACTACTACCATATAATGTTTAATGGAATAAGTCCATCATGTTAAGCCTTCAAGGCGGCTAAGTCATTGCGGGTACATCCATGACTCGATGGGTATAAAGCAAAGCTTGCATGCACTGCGGGAACCGCTTGGAATCTTCCCAGCTTGGCAGCATGACTACTGGGGTGGTTTTTGATTCCTCGCAAGTCACGGCAACTATATAGTAAGAATACAGGCCCTGTTATTGCGACTTGTCAAAGTTAATAGTACGGTAAAATAGGAAACGTGTTGAGTAGCATTTTGGTCTTCAAGATATTATCGTGCCAGTGGTGTCCAGCTATTTGAGGGTACTACCTTCCAGCAGCTCAGTATTATTGCCTTAAGAAGATTTCCCGTGCCATGAACGGCACTTATAGGCAAGGTTTGGAGAAAGAGTTGCACATCGAGAGTGTCCAGATATTTCTCGGCCGACTTGCCGCGAGCCATAGAGCACGTGCTTTTGACACTCCAGAGCACGCGATGCTGTGCGAAACCAGGGAGAAACATAAGCTAGTCTCGAAGTACCGAGCCCATCCTTGCCATGTTCTTGACTATACGGCTAGATCCTTGTTGATCAGAGCTAGACAGTCAGTCAAGGACAAGAAGGATGCAAAGCAATCATGGTCTGAAGCCTGGAGTTCCCTCAGCACACGAGGCAAAGCCATTACCAAGATTGCCAAACAGGATTCGGAGAAGAGATCCGCTCATTTGTGGGATCTGTACTGTCGAGAACGTGCTCAGCGATGCCCTTACTCAAGTACCGCTGCCAAGACTGATTGGGGAGCCCACAACATGGCGGCTGTTTACCGGGGCCTTTCGAGGGCCCAGAGTACGATGCTGCTGCATTGCAGAACAGAGGTAATCGGCCTCAACTCTTATTTATACTCGATAAAGGTGAGTACTTTGCCTGCTCTTCGCTTGTTGAAACTCTTTGTCCTGACAATGACCAAGCGGGCCGAGACCCCGCAGTGTCCATGTGGAAAGTCTAGACAGACGGTCTTCCACATGTTCATCCAGTGTGAACTTTTACAAAGGGCAAGAAGAGACCTCCTCCACCAGGAGCGACACGACGATTTTACCAGGATGCTTACTGAGAAGCCCGAGATTGCTGCCGACTGGGCTATAACCCATTTCGATCTCGAACAGTTCGAGTCTTCCATTCAAGACTCGCGCTTTGAACCTGCTAAGTCGTATCCCTTCCCCTCGATCCCCCAGACAATTTAGAGAACTTTCACCCACTAGGGGTGCGTTGCATTGTCGCCTTCTTAACGGGTTGATCTTACTGCTGTGTTAGTCTGCTGTGTTAGCCTGATGTGTTATGCAGTAAGTTACTCTCCCCTCCATCCCTTGGTTCTACCATGCTAACCATGGCAAGTCTCACTGCGCGTTGCACCAATTTTCAAGCTTTGACATTGCGGTTCAATTTGAAGTTAACTTTTTCACTAAACCTAGCCTTTTAGTACTCCCGAACGCCAAAAGTATGTAAGCTTCTGTCTCAGTGCATGTCTTCTCATGAGACGAGCCTTTCCTACCGTCTGTTTTGTACCTTCTTTACTGACTATGACTTCTATGTAGCACTCCGTTTTCCCATTCTCTCAGTCCTCGTGAGTTTGTCCCTGACCCCGGCTGAACTTTTCTCTTACAAGCGAGTAGCGGTTGCACTGCGAGTTGAACATATCTCACAGCCGCGTCTAACTCCATGAACCACTCTTCGTACAGATTGTAAGTCACCCATATGCACGAAATGCCACTTACTAAATCTAGCAAAAGGTTGCTGATCATGCCCTTGTGATTGATCGTCGGCGTCACGCTGTTGATGAAATTGCGTTGCGCCGGTGTTAGCAGCTGCTTTCCATAGTCTCGGGCTAGGTCTTGCAGGGCATACATTTGCGATCGGTTATATCGATCATCAAGGGAATAGTTTGGGTGCATCTGATCTAGCACGAGGCAACCAAAGATGGCAAGATGTAAGTCTGGACTAATATATGGCTTCCTGTCTCTTGCTAATCTAAACCTCTAGGCACTCGCTGTAGGGGCGACAGGCTATAAAAGTCCGGGAGCTGGATATGCCCGGCCTTCTTGATGAGCTTCTTATCCCATAGGATATTCTTGAGAAGATAGGCGTGCCATTCTTCGATTATCTCTTGGTCGACTCTATTGAGGAAGGTAAAGTCGGTCGGAAAATGGGTAAGTCGAACTGACCGTGGTGCTACTTTCACCACCGCTCCTTCGATTACTAACCAACAAGTAGGTCTCGTACGAGTTGATGGTGGCATTGTCGAAGGAGCCGTTGACTCGGATCGCGCAGCGTTGCCGCATACGTAAGTGACTCTAATATTTTGATTAGTCCTGGCGTTGATTATTGACGATGAGGAAATCAAGTTGTAGTGGCTGCCGGAAGTGTGGTTTTTTGTGGTGGATTGTCTTGATGATAGTCGGCTTTGAAGGTTGACGAAGAGGAGGGAATTTGGTCTGCCAAGACTGGTCGAACTGGTAAGCATCTAAGTATCCCATTCTGTTCTGGATTCTATATTAATCCCACTCCAGACCTTTTTATCTTGGAAGGGATGAGGCAAGGTGTTCATTTTGAATAAGCTTTGTTGAGGCATACGCATTGTGCATGATGTTGTTGAAAAGTCTGATAAAAAGGTTATTGTGATATCTGGCATTGAGCATGATGCCTTCTATTGAGTTTAAAACCCCGCTGTGTTATTCCAACTGGGCAGCCCTGATCTCGGCTTATAGGGTATATTACATTGAATTAAATTACAATGCTCAAGTAAAAACCACAGTCCAGCTCCCCCCTTGATGTGCTTGTGCTCTGTTGACTCTCTGTCTGTGAAAATCTTGTTGGGACCCCCGCATGCGGCTGTGGCCTGTGGGTGTAGCCTAGGTAGTTATGGTTGTGAAACTCAAAATTATAGGCGGACAAAGCTTACTCTAGTGGTATAACATATCGTGACCTAATTTATAAAAAGCCCGCCCTCTTCTTTTCTCCTCCACCTGTCGATCCCTCCATCTCAACGCTGTCTTTCGCAATGCACTCCCAAAAACAGCATACCCAGAATCAGAAAGACCAGACCATTCTCTCTTCTAATATATCCGGTATAAATCCTTTATAGTGCCCTATAACTAATAAGATATTAGGTAAAAATTAGCTACTTATTATCGCTACTTATTTAACCTCCCGAATAATATTACTATTATACCCTCTTATAATTTCTTAATTCTCTTATATAAATTATAATATTAAATAACGTGGTTAATAAGCATGCTGACCAGATAAGTATGCATACTAAAAATCCCTTAACCTATAATATTTCTATCTAATTAGATACTTCTTAGCCACCTAATATATTATAGCCTTTAAATAAAGCTAGAATCCTTTTTATACTTTAAGCCCTTTAAAATAACCTAAAAATAAGTCTCTAATATGCCGCAAAAGTATACTAAGTTAGCTATAATACCCTCCGCGATTAAAAGAATAGCATTTAATCATGCTATGATTTTATCCTAAAGTCATAGAAACTATCTAATCTAGAAGAATAAATAATAATCTAATTTATTCT